>OMNV01029435.1:0-14634 GCA_900303265.1 Brotula barbata
TATGTAATGCTGTGACTCCACTGAACGGGCAGGGAGACGGGGGGGGGATGGGGCACTGCATGCAACGATTCAGCATGACGGCGCAATCGTAACGTCATGCACAAGTCTTGGCGTGTTTCCCTTCCATCTGCTGTGGGCCAACAGCTGGTACAGGCCCGTGGGGAGAGGGACGGGAGAGAGGGGAGGGGGAGAGAGAGAGAGAGAGAGAGAGAGAGAGAGAGAAAGAGAGAGAGAGAGAGAGAGAGAGAGTCATTGTGCAGCTTTGTGGAGAAAAACACCAAACTAAAGCTTCACGTCGAGACCAATATGTGCAAACATGACTCATGAAGCCCACCAACCTCATTTTGGCTTCAGGGCCCGTTACCAGGTAACAACAATAACAACGCCCAGGCTGTTCTGGCCGAGGCTCGATTACCGCAAAAACTTGGGATTTAAACGGGAACTTGAGAATGATTTGTGAGTCAGCAACCTGCAAAGAGGGTGCAGGTTAACCCTTTAAAGGGCGAAGTAACCGCGTCGTGTTGAACACTGGAGCTTCATTTTAAATTCTTTTTTTTTCTTCTAATTTTATTATCATTATTCATCATTTTTCTCACCCAAGTCATCAAAGCAGATTCCATTATCAGCACAAAATCCAAAGGGGTACACTTTGCTTTTACAGATGAGTTTTCTGTAGAAACACATCGTCTACTGGCATCACTGCAACTCCCCCGTTGTTTAGACGTGCCGTTCCCATGGTAACAAACCACAACCATGACGCCACATTCAACACACTGCATTCTTTGACATTTGGGGACGGACCAACGTTTGAAACGCTGTCACAGAGCTCATACGATGGTCGTAAAAGAGTAAGTTCCACATGTTGTACACAGTAAAAGTGCTTCAAAGTGTGTACAAAAGGCAAAGAACGACACCCCTCCTTAAACACACACTACTGACCTTTGTGATGTGACTTTACACACCGCCAGTCACAAAAACCTTCAGCTTTGTAATAAACGACAAAGTTCTGCGTAATAGTTCAAAAAGGTTCATCTTGTCTCCTCAATTCCAAAGATAATATTTTCGTTCTTTTAGTCAGACAATTGAGTAAAGAGATGTTCAGGATCAGGAAGCGGGCCAAGGACACCATGAACCGGGACGAGGGGGCTTTCATGCTGTCTCCTCCAGAGACCATTGGACGGCGGGGGGGCGTGGCCAACCTGGTGGATCTGACAGGTCCGTCACGTTGGCCAGGCCTGGGAAGAACAGCTGATAAGCGGCACATGACAACCGTCAGATGACGCTTTCTGAGGAAGACTGCAGACGGCAGTCGAAACCCGTCCGGTAAAAAACGAACATCTCTTTACTCAATTGTCTGACTAAAAGGACGAAAAAATTATCTTTCGACAAAGTTCCGTCATATTCAAAATGAATTGAATGTTTGAATATGAACGAAGTCGCAGTTTAACGATCAGATGAAAACCAAGCCTACACTCAGATCAGTAAACAATCTCCTCGTGTTAAATATACCTGACGGCCAAATAACTCCACGGTAAGTAATTACACAGCTTCCCATAATGATTTTTATCTGCTCCTCTTTATGTGTACAGACTTTCCAGAACCGCTGTGAATTTAAAACCCGACTTCAAACCCAGTTTCTCCACCATCAGCGATTTGTACGCTCGCTGCAGAATATCAGCGAAACAGAAGCAAAGTGATTACTTTACACAGTCAGCTCTGACATTAAGTCAAACCGCTGACTGCCGTTCGCCACGCCGCGACGCGTTTCGCTGGCTCCGAACGCCGTTTAAGGAGCGTGCTGCAGTGTTTAACAGCGTAATTACAGAGAGGTACGCCTGAGGAGCAACGAGAGGGTGAACGCACGAGTCCACAACGTGTGAGGAAATGACACGCACACGCTCCGAAAGAAGTTTCAAAATAATCAGACGAGGTGAGTGACAGGCTAAAATAGACAGAGAGAGAGAGAGAGAGAGAGAGAGAGAGAGCAGAGACGGTCAGAGAGACAAAGTTACTGCTTCCTGGGTGCCCCGAAGTACCTCAAAGACAAAGAAACGAGTGCATCGGGGTCAGAGGGGTGAAAGAGACTCAAGGCCTGGTCCTTAGAGGACCTCTTTGTTTTGAGCGGGAGGAGACAGTGTCCTTTGTCAGAGCCTCTTTGGACGTACAGAGGTCCTGTGCCAGCCTCGGACTGCACCCTGTCCGACCCACGGCCGTCAGTGACCAGAGCGCCTTGTTTGAGGAAACAATGGTCGACTAGATCGCCTTTCCTCGCTTCTTAGAGAGGAAAAATAAATACATGGCTACAGCCCAGTCCGCCATATTGGGTGAAGAGGATAATTTGTACAAAATATATCATCCTACTCTCCTACGGGCATCTAGACAGTACCCTTCTTCTTCATCAACCCCCTCACACAGCTAACTTATTTACTAGTTGATCGAACTATAATTCAGTCCACCATGTAGAAAATATATTACACCAAACTCAATTTCAACTGAAATTATGAAGGGACGAAAAAAACCCCTCCTAAAATCCATTACAGTCACCTTTACTTTTCAAGATATTCCCTTAAAATAATCTCTGTTCTAGAGAGTTAAACATAAGATATTACAAAAATGGACCGATTGTTACACAAGAGCTTAAAGGATTAAACACAATTAACACATTAAACAGGATAAACAAGTTGTGGTCCTGACAAAGAAGAAGCATCCAGGAAGCTATGAAAGATTAAAAAATAGTCAAAGTGTAGAGAATTATCTGGGATTAGGCTTATGCAGCGAACGCACTACATCTGCAAATAGTGAGGGAATCTACTGGAATTCCCTTTTTTCAAAAACAATCCTGCATGTAGCAGAGAGAAAGGATGTCACACAACACGCAGATGTTTCGCACCAGACGCCGTTGCTATGGTAACAGCATTTCCTTGTCTCTCCTCTGAGGTCGTTTAGACCGGAACGGAGAGCGATAAAATGGATTGATGTTGTAAACGTACGTGCATTCAACACGTCCTAAGCCTTTTCCGTTTTATTTAGATGGTACCGTTCATTTTCTGTGATTTGTGGTTTTTCGCAACACGCTGCAAAACTCCCCAAAATAATCCCATGAAATTATTCATGACCGACTCGCGAGCGATCGGAGCCGCGAGTGGAAACCCACTGGACGTGGAGGGGGAACTGTGGCGTTTTTCCTCTGGGATGTGGGAGCTGAATATTCTTTCCACTGAGTGACTCTTCGGTGGTGGAGGCGGTTTGTCCATGTGGTCGCCAGTTGTCCTTCCTCTGTGCTAGACACCACCGCTGTAAAGACCCGGGGGGCCGTAAATCTTCCATCTAGAGTGCTTGGAGCAGCAACTCTGTGGACTTTCAGAAACCCAACACTAATGGCACTTTCCTTTCAGCCCGGCAACCGGAGATGCCATTTAAAAGGCCTCTCCTCTCGCCGACTGCCCTTTCGAGGGGCTCCTCTCTTTCTCAGCCCCGTTCGCACAGAAACGCGTCCACGAACGGGCGAAGGGATGACACCGAGCGAGTGGGAACCAAGAGGAGAGGATAAATGGACGTGTGAGGAAGACCACAATGAGCCTACTGTGTTTTTCTCTCTATTGTCCCAAAAGGTTATACGTTATCTTCCAGCCGTGATCCACCGCGTGGGACAGGATGTGGAGCGGAGATAGAGAGTCAGTTATAACTCTTCATGCTACAACTAAATATCTGGACCAATCAGCAAAAAATAAAAGATTTAAAAAATAAATAAATCAGCAACTCCTCCGAGAAACGCTTTTCGCACTTTGAAACGCTGTTCACAAAGTCCCCCGTCCTTGTTCTTTTGTCTGACAGGTGCTGGTGCCACCACGGGCCTTCGCCTGCTGAGTCAGCCGGACTCACCCAATCAGGGACGAGGAGTTGGAAATTTTACAGTAACTAGCTAAGGTCTGCCAAAGTGTGTCAGGCAGAAGCAATTAGCTGCCGCAGCCCTCAGCGCCGACCTCGTTTCCGGGCGCGTGCCGTCCAAATTAGTTGGAATAGCGGCGCGTAAGCAAGATCACAGCAAAAAGCATAAAAATGAGCTTTGTTCTGGTACTAAAGTGACCAAAAGCACTGCTGAGATTGGCTTCAGCACAAAAAGCTGTAAAGTGGTGCCGGTCTGAGGTTTCTTTTCCCGTCTGCTGAGCTGAGAGACGGAGGCGGCCGAGACTCAGACTGAAGCATGAGCAGTCTGAGGGGAAGGTACGGGGAAGGACAGACGTGACTAAAAGCCTGGTGCTGTCACCGCGCTCAGGAGGGAAAGGATAAATCTCAGCCCTCCTCACTCAGCCTCTCTCTCCTCACCGCCCGACGGCCTAAAAACAGAGTTAATCAGCCCGTCTCGAACATTTCCAAAGTGCTCCGGCTCCTATCAGGTGGACCTATTTCATTATCTCAAAGGTTCCCTTGGGATGAAAGGTAGAGTTGGACGAGATGACACTTCAGTAAAACTGTAAGAATGTTACCAGCCTAGATTTTGCCCTGTGATTTTCTCAAATTCAAAATAAAATACAGAAAAAAAAAAAATCTCGAAATAAATTTAATGAAAAATATTGAGATGAAAGAGGATCTTTTATAGTGAAAATAAATAAATAAATAAATAACACATTTATTTAGAAATGTAAAGATTTTAATATAGGGGAACCTCTAATGTTAAAAATAAATAAGAAAATGACTGATGGGAGAAGAAAACTAGATAAACATTAAAAAATAAGTGTCGTGATCCATGTTTGATCTGAGTCCTTAATTGACTTGATCTGATCAAACTCTTAATATTTAAAATGTATTCAATAAGATTAAAAGTCACTTAGTTGCCATTACTTTGTGACAGTGATGATTTTCTCACCATCATGAGTGATAACAGAGAGTCAGAGATGCTCCCTTAAACATCAGACAACAAAATTATTTTCCCCTGACCCCACAGGCAATTTGTCAATAAATGATAGGGGTGTGGCCAAGGATCTCTGGGAAGACCTCATCTAAGTAAACTAAAAAAAAAAAAAGAAAAAAGAAAAAAGAAGGGTTTCCAACATCTGGCTCGGCCCTAACACAGCTGAAAAGATAAACAGACGCCGTGTAGGAAGGTTCTATCAGCTTCAAACACAAAGACTGGTTTACAGTCAGTGTGTTTACATGCACATTAGAGCTCTCATTATACTGCAATTAAAGCAACCTATTGATTTTCATCATAACGCAGCTGAGCCCGGCACAAACTGAAGTACGCTTCAATTCATTCAGGCTCGTAAGCGTTTCACTCTCGTAAACAGACAGTGATTGTACGTTATTTTATCTATATGGGAAGCGGTCTCCTCGTTCCCTCCATGTCTACGGACGGAATTGCATTTTTTGCCACAACCGTAAGGCAGAAAAATAATCAAAGCACTGAGCGCCTGTAAACATGTGGCTGTGCTGTGGACCCACGTCACGGTGTGTTCACATTCTTGATGATGATGATGGGTGGAATCTTTGCTCACACGATGAAGAGCTCATTGGCCTTTTGTGACATTTTCAGGATCTTCTTGATGAATGGAATTCGAAGGCAGAGAACAGCTGCGACACTTTGACACACTTTATCTGGAGAGAAAGCTGCTCCAGGCCTGGTGTAATGATCCACAGCCTGGACCCAGCCTTAAACGATGAACCAGGCCCGCTTCATCTAGACCGGATCAATAACGCCAACATGCCGAAAGACGCACATCCAAAAGGCCAAATATCAAAAAAGACAAGCAGATCGGGAACCGCAGGGCCCAGCAGTCTGTATTTCATAATACATCGGCAACTTTGCATCTCAGAGGGCGTCGTCAAATCCAATTACAGGCTGAGGTTTACACCGATTTCTTCGTAGCTGGTCCAGTAGCTCATTATATAAATGGATCACGTACCACCATCCCCACAAACATGTTCAATCATAATTAATGCACTTAAATCCACATAATGGAACTCGGCACGATGAATGAGCCAAACTATCCAAAGTCAGAGTGAAGCGCAAATATTCAGAGCAAACTTTTATTTTAAGATGGAGATTAATTTGAGTCAGAAGTCTGAAAGTTCCCACCGTGAAAACTTGACAGGATACAGGAAGGTCATTTTTGGCGTTTGAAAGACTGCAGAACAAAACGGCAGATCAAAAACCAGGTTGAAGAAAAATAAGAAAAATTATATTTACGAAAAAAAACAAAAAACTCACAGCAATCTTGACATGATTTGATTTTCTTCTCGATTTAAAAATCTTGAAATTAAATTGGGGACATTCTTTAAAACAAAGAAGGGAAAATTTGATTAAGTCTCAAAATGACACTTGATTATCACGTAGTTCATTTTTTATTCGTGTTTGTTCCGCGTTCCAAATTTTGGTCCCGTCTACGAAAAGATGACAACAATTTAGACTTCAGCCAGGATTATCTGTGCTTTGATGATGATGATGATGATGATGAAGATGATGATGATGCACCGGAGAGATGAATCTGGAGGTACAGATGGTTCTGGAAGCATGTGGATGCGTGGTGGGAGAACGGGCTGGCAGACTCGGTGCACCGTGGAGGCACTGGGCTGGATTACGAGCGTCCCTGCAGCCGGCGGTCCTCACCACGCACGAGTCTGCTCTGCCTTGATGACTTCACCAGCAAAGTTAATGTGCTAATTTGTTTCATAAACTGGAGTTAATTTGCGGCCTAATTATACGCGGAGGCATTAGTTCCCCCCTTGCTCCTCTCTCTGGGGAGGAGTTGCAGGTCTGTCAGTCGCCTCCCGGCCTGATTGCCTGCTTCGCTGCGCGCCAGCCAACTGCCGATCTGTGCCACCGTGCCAGGCGGGGTACCCACGAGCCCTTATCACCAAAGGCCCGGTTCAGGTTTATCCTAAAAGCGTCTGAGGGAGACTGACGCGTCTCGGGAAGAACGCCACGCAGATTCGGGCCGTTAGCGGCGGAATCGGGAGTGCGGAGACGGATGGCAGCTGATCAGGTAATGAGGGGCTCGCTCCCATTTTGGGATTGTGATGAAGAAGCTGCAGACGTGCCCACGTCGACAGCTGGCATTAACAATCCGTGCAGGAATACGATCGGCCCCACAAGTGGAGGAGCGGCGCTGCCTGGCAGAGCGCGGAGTCAGTAGATTCTGAATATTTATATTGTTGCAAATATCACCGCGCTCTGGATGCAAAACGAGCAGAAATCAATACAACAACGTCGTGGTGTTAGATCAGCGTGAGCTAATGGGAGAAGGCGTGGAAACCGCGGGGGGGCGGGGGCATACATCGACATTTGGTCCGAGTGTTCCGTCGGCGTCGGTCTGCGATAGCGAGGGGAGCACGGAGAGCCTCGTTCTGTGTTTGTGTCCAGGGTTTCGTTCTGTCTGCTCGTCTTGTTGGTTCTGCTGAGACACGGAGAAACCTGAGATTCGCCTAATGGCCACTATTCCTGTAAACACCCCAATCCCTTACGCTGGACATTACCGTGCATCCAAGCGGCTCTAAAAATAATGCAGCACCGTCAATAATTCAGCGTTGCCTTACGGAGACGGCATGATTTCGAGCGGAGCGCAGATTACTCAGCGTAGAAGTGACAAACTAACCCGGGGGGGAAGATTTTCACAGAGATACTGAGAGCATCCGTTTCATGCACGGAAGTGATAACACTTCAGTGCCAGAGCTGCCAACGTAGGAGTGTGTTCCGTTTCAGCATTAATGCATTCACCAACAAACCCTCAGCTGGTTCGGGACATCAACAACCCTCAGAGCGCACAGATGAACAGGTGGGCATCATTTCCTCGGCACCAGCAGTGAAATGAACAACTTACAGCTGCGACGGCACTCTGGCATTTGAAGCATGTTTGGCACGAAGCCCTTGCTGGGTTAGGGCAATGATACAGAAGGGTACATGGGTGTATGAGGAAATTCAGGTGCAAACGTATTTCTGTGTCCATCTTTGAGTCGACACTGAGGCTAAAATTTGTATTTTTTTTTTAAACCAATGACACACATTAGCGTGAAACACCGTCCATGTCGTCCATATATACACGCCTATCCTGTTGTCGTCCTCCAGAATTACGCGTCGTGAGATGCAATACTGACATGAACCACAGGGGCAGTAGAACTTTGAGGGCGTTCCAAGGACGTAACAGACAACAACAACAAAATCTTAACATGAATCTCGTGATTTCATCATCATCATCTTCATCAGTGTAATCACCTCCTTCAGTGTCACCAAGTTTACTTATAATGTGATAAAATATGTACATTGGGAGTTTGGACGAGGCCTTTCCCGCACCCGTCGGCCTGCCTCCTAGTGGACGTGCATATGAATAGACTCAAACAAAGGTACAGCCTTTGAATGGACGTTACTCAGTGACATTACATTATGTCGTGGTACCATTCAGATCTTTTTTTTTCATCCTTTCCTGTCCATATAAGCTGAGAGACAAAAGCCACGCGTCCCTTTAATCCGACTTCACGCTTCGCACAAACCGCCCCTTTATTCCAGATGGGGACGGGCGAAATGGCCGGGTCGAAAAACAAAGCAGGGATGTATTTGCCAAAGAAAGAACACAACATCTGCTCAATAGGCGACTTGTTCGGCATCTCGCCTCCCTGACGCTGTTCCAGCCCATTAGATGACCTGTTTCAACAAATACTGAGCAAACACCTGGACACATTCACCCATTGGCAGCCAACAGCGGCACATTTATAACACAAAGCAAAGCCGGCGGGCCGTGGCCGAGACGTGTTGGGTAGAGGGGATCCAGTCGGTGTGATTTGGGGCACCTGTCTGACGGTTTGGGAAATATTTATTGTCTCTCTGGCTTGGCACCGGGCCCGTGTAGCTTTGGACTCCCCTGAATCACTTCGACGCCCTCCCCTTTCCTAAACTTGTCTCTGGGTGATTCTGCTGCAGTCAGCACAGTCAGTCGAAAGAAACAACAAATTTGTTAGATGGAGTCATCCGGTCCCCAGCTGCCATAACACGCCAATTAGCCTGCCTACAATGGCTTCTCAACAATGATCAATGGCTATTGTACAGCATCACTGACAAACCACCCCCTCTACAGGATCCTGCCTGCTAGGCAAAATACCACAAGACCCCGCCCCCCCCAAAGCATTCCACCTCCCACATGGAACCAGGACCCGAGGCCTTGCATTGCCCTTACAGAGCTGCAGAATGGAGACGATGGCCTTACTGGGCTCAGTGCTCTGTTAGTGGGCAGGAGAGAAGCCCTGTGCACCCAGGGGCCTACTTGTGTCAAGTGCCTGACGTGCCATTCTGGGCCTGGCACCGCAGCAGGCGTCCAAACATTTCCACCGTACATCTCCACTGCGCCGGGTTTGACATTTAAAGATCGGGACAATGAGATTCCTATCTGTTTGTCCTGGTCCTTCTTGGGGCTACTGCCCAATCGCATCCTTTAAAAACGACACCATGGGACAGATTGCTGGCTGTTACCTAGCAACAGGTGGTCTGAATGTAGCGGCTGGACCAGATGGATGAGAAGAGAGACCATTTGGTGATGCTGCATAAGAAAAGACGCTGAGAGAGCTGAGAGGAGAGCACTTTTCTTTCATCAATTATGATTCTGAATAGAATCATACCGACCTGAGGACGAGCATGAATACCAATTGGCACTTGAGGCTTGGTCATGGAAATTTGATGGCGTCGCTTTTGAATGCAGACCGGGCGCGAGTGAGGCTGCACTTGGCAGCACAGAGCAGCGTCCTGACAGCAGACTGTATTGTTCTACAGTTACCGGTTATAAACAATCCCACTCTGATTTTAAACTATCCTTAACATTTCCGAAGCGTCTTGAAAAAGGTCCGGAACGATTGAATCGTATCTCAGTGATCCCGACAGGTGTATTATTTTCGCCCTTACGAGGAACGCGCACTAACTGAGCCGTCGTTTCGAACAGAAACCATCCCGCCGTCCCTCCCCCGTCGCCCACTCGGCTCCGGTTTCTGCTGAGGAGTTTTTAAACACGCACTTTAATCGCGTCGCGGCGTACCGACTCCACAGGGAGAGGTATTCCTTAACTCGCATCCACCTGGACGGATTTAGTGGGAGACCCACACGCACGTGCCGGTCTGAATTAAGTGTGAATTCTAACGACTCATCATAACAGGTAGAGCACAACCAGCTGCTCTGCTGCTGTGAGAGCAGAGTAAAATCATTAATGCAGGGCCACCGCTCAGTGAGAGCAGTAAAAATAGACGCTATTAGTGGGAACACGGTGTAAGTGTGATTTTGTAGGTATGCTGACAGTTTCAGGCCAACAACACCCAAACAGAGCACAACCGCAGGCGGGCGGCAGCTGTTTCTGAGCTCGTCCATGTGTCCCGTGTCAATCCTTTGGTCCTCATTACGTCCAGCATAGTTTGGAGGGTTGAGTTGAGTAATGGTTTGCTGCTCTGCGTGATATAGCTGACACCACACATTTTCCAGCTCATCCCCATCCCCCCGTACTCTACCTCCCGTCTCTCCGTCCTTCTTCCTGCTGCTTGTGCTTCGTCTCTACGCCTTCTTCGCTCCTCTCTGTCCTTCGCCGACCTTCTCACTGCCCCAAATTCGCCCTTCCCATTTTTCATTCTAACCCCTCGGCTTTCGCCTTTTCCTCAAAACTCTGAGTGTGCATGAATCAACCAAGGCCAACCAAAGGACTCAAAGTCAAAGTCTTCTATTTGTGGGGTTCTGGAGGGTCTCACCAACCTGGCAGCGAGGGAACTACAATGACGTGTTATGCTAACAGCTTATCTGAGGCTTCTTTACTCACAGGTTGCTCATCTCCATGTTGACAGGCAGGTTATATTTTCAACCCATTTACACAACTTAGCACATACAGCAGCTCTGATTTAAGACTCAAATGTGTCGCCTCTCAAAACGTAAAACTTCGTGGACAGTATTTAACCTCTGGGTACTTTTTTCCCAGTATTTTGTCACGTTGGTACAGTCTAAAAACAGAAACTGATGAATGAATTCCAGTGGTTGAAATGCATTGTGTGCACAAATGTCTCTCGTTCTTTTTGTGTATCTCCACTGAACTGTTGAACTCCGTCACTTCGCCACGGCAACAACTGCTGCTGCTACCACATAGGCAAATCTCTATCTGTCCCGTAGAATAAACTTTCATTGAGCCACCTCCACTTTGAATGATGATAAACACGGTAAATGATTTGCCAGGTCCTGCTGTAATCGCTCAGCAGAAACTGGTTTGCTACTTCCAAATATTTTTGCCAGTCACTCCGTCTACACGCATTATCTCTGCTGCGATGAGGGCAAATGTGCGTCGAGATGTATGCTACCAACGGACGGAATTAATGGGATTTCACTGCTGTAATCACAGTCCTCCTCTTGAGGAAAAGCAATTTACAAACACATTATCTGCATCTTCCATTTATGCCGATAGAGTCACATTATGGTGTAACTCTTTCAGGAGCCTCGTTTAAAGCCCATCCTCCCTCCTCCTCCTCAACGGATAACATCCCATAATTCCAAGTCCGATTCTTTGTGGCTCTCTGCTGAACCTTAGCGAGGAACTATTGGACTGTCTGTGCTCGTCTCATTCAGTTAACCAGGACAACAGCTGCTGTTGATAGAACTTGGGCAAAGGCTGCACATCTGACAAATAAATTCACAACACAACCGGCGACTCCTCTTTCAGAGGTGTATCTTTCTGGAAATACCTTCTGATTTATTATTTGGCTACTTGCTTCTCCAAGAACATTGCTCGCTACAAGTTGGACAGGACACTTGGACACAGACATCGTCCGTGCCGTTACAAACACATGAGGCGGTTCTGACCTTGCACTTCATCATGTCGGCGACTCTCTGCTGCATGGACTGGCCGGCCTTGGGTCTGACCAGGATGTAGAGCGCTTTGACCTCGGGGCAGGACCTCAGCAGCTTTTCCACCAGCACCTTTCCCATGAAGCCCGTGGCTCCTGTGATCAGCACGTTCTTGCCGGCGTAGTATTCCGCTACGGTCGCCATGCCGCTCGTTAGTCTGGTCTGTTCGTCTGCCGTCTGCTCTCGAGATGTGACAAGGTCCTGGCCTTCAGACAGACTCTGTTGGAGGAAGTGAGGAAGGATGGAAAAATGAACATGAGGGATGGCAGACAGATTCAATGAGGTACTTGGGATGCTTCAAAAAAAGAATCTTCTTTTCTGCTTATTTTTTTGGCATTTCTGCTTACTTGTGATGCTTTTAGAATTTGTGTTATGAATTCATGGCCAGCATAAGTAATGAAGGAGAGTCGAGGCAGCCAAAAATGGGCTGCAAAGAGTAGAACTTACCAACGACATGCATTTTATGCTAAGATTAAAAAAAATTTAAATGTGCAATGGAAACAATAAACTTGAAGATTTTCCAGCTTGGGGCGGAATTTGTGGTGCGTCAATAAAGAAGCAATTCGTAAAAGTACAATGGAAAGGGGAGAATTTACAGCTATACCACCAGCAAAGCAACAGTACAAAAGGACCAATTTATTCTGTAAAACAAACATTCAAGCGTGGCACATGAAAGTCAACATGTAGAATATTCTCTGGCTGTTATAACCTGCAGAGGGCTGGAATGAGACAATCGCATGAATATTCATGGGTCCAGTATTCAGGGGCAAGGGGACATCATGTCGTGTGTGTTTCCTGTGCGCATGTACGCGGTTGAATCATGACAGCCGTGCTCCGGGAGAAAGCAGGAGAGGAGCCATACGCCACCAAACAATCAATCAGGCTCCATCACACACGCCAACTCCTCCATCCACGGGGTTCGGGCTCACGGGAGACGTGCGTGCGTCTGACTGAGCGCCATAGAACAAATTAATAAAGACACATAAACTCCGGCGTGGTGCACAATGACCCCCCCGGCTTCCCCGAGTCGGATTTTTCCAACCAAGCACCTCAGACCGCAGAGGCACAGGGCGTACAGCCGAATCACATCATTTTATTCCACTGTTGTGTTCCCAGAGATAAAGCCAGAGGATTAGAAACCTTAATAACAATGTTTCAGAGACACTGCTCAATACCGCTAGCCATCGCTGGATGGGGGTTTTGTGTGTGTGTATAATCTCTCCGGTTATATGTACAAGCTCTTAGTCTTGATAAGTGTTTCTCAGAATTTTGTCACGTTGATTTATCCATGCAGGAAGAGATTTCAGGGAGTGGCGGTTATCACAATAAAACTATATAACCACAAGGAAACAACTGCAAGGTGGAAAACGTTAACAAAGACCAAAAACAATGACAGCACACCTGGCTCCCGATGTGCCAGACTTATTCTGTTTCCCTCCGCCAGTGGATTATAACGTTCATCCGCCTCCTCTGTGCAGACTTAATTGGATCAAACTCGACTCTAATGGTACGAGCCTAATTGACTTTCTGCTTATTTGGACCGACTCAATAGAATAAATCAGGAGCTGTGTCAGCTGATTTAGCGGAGGAAAGTGGCCGGGTCATACAGTTGGTACAGATTATGACAAAGACACGAGACAGAGGCAGAGGTGCCTGTTCAGGGGGCTCGCCCTCTCGTCAACGGGTGCTGGGCGTCTCCACGGTGATCAGTAGCTAGTGTTTAGTCCGGAACAAACATCAAAAGATAATCAAATGCAGAATTCAGCGTCCTCTCAATGGGCTTTGTAGAAATTTAGGAAATCTGTGAAATTAACAACCATCAAAATAAGATTTAACAAAAAAATTGTGTTAATTTGAACCAAGTCTGCATGGTTTGGATTATTATTATTGACACATGTTGCGATCTGAACTGTGTATTCTAAATATCAAAGCAGGAGTATCTCAGCCTGCTGAACATACGATTTACAAACACCAAACCTTTTCCTAAAAATAAGAAAAACAAGGAACCTTTACCTCCCACGGCAGCATGACTGCAAATCACTAAAATGATGTAAAGTTTCTAAATTCAGCATGTTCACATGACAAACAGGACATCTTGAAACTCTATGGCAAAACTTGAGATTTTGAGTAACCCACTTCCTCAGACGCCCCCGTGACTCAGGTCTGGGATTAGCATGATTACCCCACACCGCCACAGGCGCACTCCGTTTATGAGTATACTGTATATTTAAATCGCTGCTAATCATGATTTTGTCAATAGTTTGAATTAGGGCTGCATGACGTATCGAGTTTACAGTTTCAACGTCTTCGTTAAGTGGTGCAGCACTTGGTTGAATAGGGATCCATAACGTCTCCTTTTTGTTGGTCCTGAGTGCTCGTCTTTATCATCTGCAGTCTGCATGTCCAATCTGCCCTAATTCATCATCTGTCCCAAGGTCTTAGAGGACAGCATCATCTCAGAGGACAAGGATGCTACAAGCCTCGGATGAGTCACACCCAAGCAGCACTTCAGTGTGTGGGTGGGTGGCTGTGTGTGTGTGTGTGTGTGTGTGTGTGTGTGTTGGGGGATGTGCTTCCAGCATGGGGGGGTGGGGGAGCAAACTAGCACAGCCTGCATTTAATGGCATTTGAGGGAGTGAGGGAGTGCAGGAGAGGTTTATCAAGGCTGGACTTTGGTAGCAGAAACAGGCCATGCAAATAAAATGCGTGTTATGACTCCATGTTACGAGTCGTCTATATTGTTTGATGGTGTTTCTTAACTTTGTGGCCAAATTGTTCTGTTG
>OMNV01029435.1:24429-35271 GCA_900303265.1 Brotula barbata
CTCCGCACTCATCCTGACTGACAACACACACAATATAAAGAGATTTACAGTCTCGCAGAGGCCGTTTATCCACCGGCAGAGGAAGCACGTCGCAAGCCCATCACCCCAGACCGAGCCTTCGCATCAACCGCCTGAAACTGTGGCGGCTGAGATGCAAGGACGGAACGGCTCCCACGCTGATCTCCCATCACGCCGCTGCACTTACCACACCGCTCTCCGCGGTGAGCAAATTCACGGGGGAGGACTGGAACCGGCGAAAGCACATCTACTTAGTATTAAAAGATTTATGTTTGCCCCGCGTGCGCGCTTGAACGGGAGAGAGTTTGTTAAGGAAGACGGGGAGCGAGGTGAAAATCAGAGGCAAAATGATGGGGTGGGAACGAGAAAAGGAAGTCAGATGGACGCCACGGCAAGAGAGATCACAAGGCGTGAACCCGGAAGGTGCAAGAGGAAGCTGAGACTTGATATCAATCCAGTCCGGGCCGAGTCACCCAACAAAGAGAGAGTGAACCCCAGCAGCACCAATCCAATCATACGCAGCTATTAATATAAAAAGGAGCGCACAGAACGGCACTTGGCTAACACGTCTCCAAGATCCAAATATAGGTCATTCCCTGATAATTAGAACACTTTAACATTCCTAAATTAGAAATCAGAACAGATAGTTTTCCTGATACTTGGAGCCACGTTGGGGATCAGACATTAACGTGCCTTCACACGGACGTCTGCTGACAGTTTGCACCGCAGCCTGTACCGGTACTTCATATGAATCTTACTGTACCTCCAAAACATTACACTCAGTCCCTCTGCATGCACTTTAAAACTCGATTATACTGAGATTTTTAACTCTGTGCACACTTACAGTTGAATCATGTGTTTGGCTTCAATCTAGTACCGAGTGCATGTGCCTACATTACTCTCTCGGCTGACGAGACAACTCGCAGGCACGGATCTGTTGCCTACGGAAACAAAGTGCAGGTGCAGCAATGCCGAGCATCATAATGATGTCACAGCAGACACGAATGAGAGAACCACGTGTTCTGTTCCAAACTCATGATTTAGCTCATGTGGAGCCGAGGCATAACTTTTTAACACTCACGTTAGCTACATATGCCTGATCGGGGCCCTGATCCAGATCACGATTGTGCGTTTCCTTTTGAAAAATGGAGCAGTGCATGAAGAGACAATGCGGTGAAAGAGGATAACCACAGACAAACATGTATGACACAACCAGAAGGAGATACCAAGGAAGATAAACGAGGGAGTTAGTCAGACATTCAGATCTTAAACTTTTCAAATATGCCTTCTTTATTGGGCTATAGAGAGCCCATGAATCGTGGCATAGTTTAATTACTATGAGTTTATGACTTTTCTCTTTAATTCAGGCCTGATGTGTTTTTATTTTCACTCTTACTGGAGCATGTGGGCGGTGTGTGTGTGTGCTCTTATTGGCTACAATCACTCCGGCAGCAACGTGTTGCAGTAAAAACTTAATGAAAAAAAAAATGAAACCACAGTTTTTGCAATTTGTTTGTATTCAATTTCTATATGGATGTAAAGCGATCAGTGGTCTCACCCTAATTTTGGTCAGAGCGAGCGAAAATTGCTTTTAAAAAAGAAGAAATATTTTATTTCAAAGCATGATTTTTGGTCTAAATATGTATCCATGTGGGGTCAGAGATTGAGCAGCTGTCAGCCACACACGCACATTCACATCGGGCTGTCACGGTCGAGGGACAATGAGCATTTTATACAAGTCCATGCAACGTTAGAGACGAGGCAGCGAAAAGTCAGACATGTTGTAAGCCTGCCACTTCCCCTCTACCATTTCAAAATAAAGCAAAACCAACCGTTGGATTATGCAACTCAGGTACAACAGTCTATGTGAATTAAAATCTGTTGAAAAACGAGATTTTTTGCTGAAAGCTGAAGGACATAACACTTTATATACTCTAAAAATTGTACAAACATATTTTGAATAGCAACGTTGATGCATATATTCGATTTTTCAGCACTTTGGAACCTCGTTTCCCGTTTAGCATCTTCAGTTAGTGACTGATGAACAACTAACAAATGGAGACTACAGCTGAAAACTTGTGTTTATTCCACATTCAGCCACCACTGTAAAACGCCGCCGCCAGCGCATTCAAAAAGTTGCAAGTTTGTAAACGAAATGGAATTTTTTTTAAAAAACCGTTAAATGGTCCTTTCTTCTTCAGGCTAAACGCCGCACTTCCGCTCTCATTAACGCCAGCTCTACGAAGCTGCTCCACGCTGACTGCGGCTCATGCTGCCCCGCTGCCCGCCGCCCCGCCGCGGAAGGCGGCTTCGGCTGCGTGCTGACTACGTGCTCCCTCCACACACAACAGAACCGTTTGAACTGAAAGAAACCGACGATAAAACAGCAAACACACCCTCAAATCTAACACGTTTGGTGTTTTCTGGACATTTTTTACCTTCTCCCGCCCCGCCCGGCGCGCGGATGCTCATGCCGGCAGCCCCGGATGATGAAACCATCGGAGGATGCTCAGACTGGGCGTCGTTCACCGAAAATTCGGGCTATGAACGCAGGAAAGATGCGTTAAAAAGCAGACGGCCGGCTCTTACCGTAGCCATGTCTCGGTCCGGGCGGCTCGTTCCTCTTGCGGCTGTGCGGTGCGGCTGCTGCGGACTCTCTGCCTCCTCCCTCCGGCCGCCCTTGGGCTCTGGCTGCTGGGTTCCTTCCACCGTGAAGACGCGCGGCTCCTCGGCGGCTGCCCGTCTGTCTCTCAGCGGCGAGACCGCAGCCCGACGTACGGATATGAGACACCGACTGGGCAGGGCGTGTTCTCCCCGCCCCCGGTCCTCCCCAGGCCCGCCGCGACACGCCGCTCTGTCAAGCCGAATTTCATTCAAAAAAATCTGGCGTGGGCGTTTTTAGTCCTAAACCGGGATTAATCTGGATTTTCACCGGCGCGCAATATAACAAAAAAACGGTGAATAATCATGAGTAACATGTTTTTTTTCAGAGGAAGAGAAATGAATGTGATATTAAACTGATACCTGAAGCTTCCAGATCAGTCAAAGTACAACACTTTCCTCTCAAATACATCAGAGTACTACATGAAGCCTACTGCGTTCATATTTATACTAACGTAAAGTACTACCTGTTTACTTTCAACATCTGAGAGTATTTGTTCAGGATAAAAGATGAGTTTGACGATGTCTTTCAGATCAGTAAAAGTGGAGACCGTTATTTTATAAAACACAACCTGCCATCAATGTTCACCCTTTGAAAGATGAGTAAAGATTAAGGGCGTAAATCATTGAATAAGTTGATTGTTAAGGGAGTATTTGATGGATTGGAAGTCTTTTACATATTAACTGGCCTTGACAGAGAAAGACAGTGGACCCCCGGTGATGAAGAGCCGGATGACATACAACACTGGACCCCTGCGGGAATCAAACCAGTGGCACTGTGAGCATCGGTGTACCGCACAGCGGCAGATGGAGAAGGAACGCGTGGTCCCGCTGAGTGCAGTGACCTGAAGCAATTTTGAAGAAAGTCTCATTGACCGGAAGCTGTAAACGTCTTAACTGCTCCTCGGTGTGTCCTTTTGTCCGTTCTGCAGCGAAGACATCGTGTCCTGAGCCCTGAAAGGCTTTTCTGTTGACACCAGCTTAAAAAGTTCAATCTTACTACAAAAAACAGACAGATGATTAAAGTTATGGAGCAGGAAATGTTGTTGTCTGTTACCAGGAGACGCCAAAGTCCTGGATATTGAAACCCTTCATCATCGGAGACCAACAAGTGCAGGAATCCACACAACAGGCACACGCTTACATTTGCCATTGATGGAGGGTGGAGACCACGGGGCCGACCCAGAATAGAAGAATAGAAGCCGCGGGGATTACAGATCCCCTTTGGGATCCAGGGATGCGTCAGGGTGTCGTGATGTCAGCGGCGTGCAGTAAGACGAAGGATAAAAAGACGCCTAAAGAAGAAAAAAACGTTTAAACTAACGAATAAATGACTCAGAGTTATTCCAATCATCTACCCGGGAATGTCAGGTCAGACACGATTTATGAAAAATACCACAGAGAAAAATATTTAATTAAACACTGGACTGTGTTTGGATGGACTCAGACTTTACTGTATTGTTTGTTTGTTTTTTTTTTGTTTTACTGGGGTTTTAAGTGGAAAAGTGATTTCCCCTGTGGATGAACAGAGCTGCAAAAGATTTCTGTGCAAACGTAGCGAAGGTAAAGAAAGGCGAGAGGACACTTTATCACACGCTGAAGTTCTCCATTGTACTTCGAGTTATCGCTGCACGGCAGTTATTTTACTACAATACAATACGTTCAGTGTTCATGACAACACGGTGAAGAGAACGCCAAAGATGTCGGCAGGAGGGGCAAGGCCATTCATCACACACACACACACACACACACACACACACAGCTGAATCAGAATTATTCAGCACCGTCACTTATGTCGGTGTGTGTGTGTGTGTGTGTGTGTGTTTACTCACCTGCTAAATGGCCATTAGTTGCGTTCACTCACAAAACTACAATGTGAGTGTGTATCTGGATTAAGCGCCGTGCTTGGGTTGATTGATAAGTTCTGAGCCTATCACCTGACATGTCTGGAAAGAGTGCTGCAGAAATTCATCCCCTAAAAGTTTTTCCTCAATTTCTTCCAAAGCCTTTTTCATATTTGGGAAGAGGTGAAAGTCCGGTGGGCGGGGCCGGGCGTGGGGGGACTCAGAGCCCAGGAGCTCGGTCTGTCCATCATTCGTCATCCTCACACATTACCGACATGAGCTCCTCCATATGCTTCAAGCTCGAGTCTTATCATTCAACCCCTGTACTGTTTGTTGAGCTGTTCTGCTGACAGATTAGTGTCGGTGACATTCCTGGCTGTAGTTTGTCCACGTAGTGTCTCACTTGATGACAGACTGACAAGCGACACCCGAAAGAAATTGAAGGCCTTGTGGCTTAGTCAGTCTCAAACCTTATCGGTCAAGCCCCAAACTGTTTTCTGAGCTGTTTCACTGATTAGAGTGTATCCGTTTGTTCATGGTGACATTTTGGTCTGTGGGTCTTTCTTGTGGTGACGTCATTTTAAGCCAGGCTCATAATTTATCAATCACTACGGTGCCATGTTGAACGTGGTTTTCCCATCAGCTTTCCGTGGCTCTGATGTCTCTGTGTGTGTGTGTGTGTGTGTGTGTGATGAGGTGTGTACTTGGCCCGTCTTTCTCCCGGTGAACACGTGTGTGCCTCCGGATTGATTCTCTCCTGTGAAGTACCGCGGCAGCAGCCAGCAGGAGCGCTCGTTTCCTCTTCCTGAGCCTCTTCGTCTCTCCAGGTGCCTCCGTTACTGTTGTCTTCCTCGGTGCTTGACACACAGGCCTCAGTCTACACACCTACACACAGACACACACTCACACTCTCTCACTCTCAAAAGCAGTTTTATCACTTTATTATTACTCTATTTATTTATACTAACAAAGTTTGACCATTTTTACCCTTGTTCATCTGCTTCCTTCACACGTTTCTACGTACGTTTCATTTTTGTTTTTAATGTTTATTATCAATTGTGTTTTCTACATTCACCTCATTTTATTTTATTGTTTATCTTAACATGCATTTGTGTACATGGCTAAATCTTTGTTAATCGACTTTTAAATCTTTTAAAAACCTTTTAAATCTTTGTCTGAAAATGACTGATTGATTGATTAACTATCTCTTTGATTTACAAAGATGTGTCACATAGGATGTTGTGTGAAGAATCATTACATCACACAAAGTTATAACTAATCCCTACAAACAAAAATGTCAATTCAACAACATTGAAGCGCAGATAAAACTCGTCTGGTCTACAGCGACCTCCAGTGGAAACATGGATGAGGTGCAGGTAAGTTATAAAAGGATTGAATTTTTTTTTTTTAAAGAGTGAAAACTGTCAGTAAATATATATCGCCAATAAAAACAATAAATGTCAGCGCAAACAGACTCTAAAAACAAAGACATTCTTTTTCTAAACATTATGGACTGCAGAGCAGCACTAGTCTGAGGCTGCAGTGACCCCCTGTGGCCAAATAGCGGCATTGCAACAAAAGAAACTTTCTAGTTCGTTTGCCTCTACATCCAAATTCACGAAGTTTTCTGATAAATGCGGTGTCTGACAGAAAGAGAAAAATGCATATAAAACATTTATATTATATAGGCGTTTTAAATTTATTGCCTGTGAGAATACACTGGAAAATTCAAGCTGTCTTTTAAAAATAACATTGGTGACAGTGAATGTAATTTTTCAATATGCTACATCATATATTGTTTTGAGATTTTCAACAAATCCAAATATTTTTTTCTATTATTGGCAAAATGTTTTCTTATTGACAAGTACAACTTTCTCAAAGCTGCATTCAATTTTGATGTTTTCATAAACTTCAAGCCACTTTCTTCTATTGATTAACTAATTTCTCAAATATAATGCTACTTTTCATTGTTTATATTCATCAGCAGTTAATAATAAATAATAAAAACGTTTGCAGCAGTCTATTTATTGGTATATAACGTATAATAAAACACACAGCAGCAACCGTTAAATTTATCTTTCATGTTGTGTCAAGGTTTTCTTTTATTTTGACAGAGTATCATACAAGTAAACAAGATATTTTTTTTGCAAAAGTTAATATATCCATCGTGTTGCATTTCATAAAAATAGTTGCTGACTTACAGTCTTTGTGACCATGGATAGTACACCGAGTCGTATTTATAGAGATATCTGTTAGGAGTCTACACACTGCTATAACACCACACAGTGATACTGAGCCGTTTGAGAGGAGGGGGGAGGGGCATTTAGTTGCACTCCCCCCCCACATTGCAGATAAACCTCTAAATTTTAATAACTTTATTTATTTTTACTTTCTGTAGAAAACTACTTACAATTTGGCTCAATGGAAACAGCTCAGATGAGGAAAGCGTTGAGTTGTGCAAAGGCTGAGCAAAAAACATACGCACACATACAGTATAGTCACAAAATAAAGGAGCAGTCCGGTCAAATGGGCGTCGTGATAACTACGTGGGAAGAGTTCTGCTCTTTGTGTCTGGCTGATGATTTCCTCTTTTCTCTAATTCGTATTCCAATCCCTGCGTTTGTGCTTTAGAGTCTTTCTGCCCCATTTTGTAATTACGGATTACAATGGCAAACATAATGACTTTTCCCATTCTTACTCTTTAAACAAAGTGTTTCCCCGCGCGGCGACAGCGGAGGGAATTTCTCCGGTGACGGTCGAGACCAAACCGCACAGGAGATTCACATCGGAGGCTTGGAAGATATTGGTGGATCCCAAAAATAATCCGGACATTTCTGCGTACGCCGACGTGCGGCTTAGATGGAGCTTTGGTGTGGACAGGAACGTCTGAAAAACGCTTTAAACGAATCAAACTCAGGAGCTGAGGCCCGAGGAGGCCCAAGGAGGCCCGAGGAGACCCGACGAGGCCCGACGAGACCCGAGGAGACCCGACGAGGCCCGAGGAGGCCCGAGGAGGCCCGACGAGACCCGACGAGACCCAATGAGACCTGCTGGGGCCGTGTTAGGTGCGATCTGTTCTCGGAGAAATATTTCATCTTCCAGTTGGGAGCCGCTGACAAGTGACACTGATTCTTTAAAGAGATCAGGACCACTCATCATCCGTCGTCTGGCTGCACTCGTACATAATCGAGGCCAGACTTCAGAGGTGAATTTACAGATGGGTTCCAAGCGGCTGGGATGAGGACCGTGGGGGGGCCGTGGTTATCTGTCGGATCGTCTCCTCCGGGTGAGTCCCTGTCCCAGGTGAAGGAGTTCAAGTATCTGGTATCCTCTGTCGTGGTAAAGAGAGAGAGAGCTGAGCCCCAATTTATTCATTTGTTTCAAAACATATTGCAGCGCAGCGACGTGGTGGAAGGACGAAACCCGAACGGAACCGTTTGCATAAAAAAGGAGCCGACGTCTGTATCGCGTGTTGAAGATGAACACGTGATCATGTCGTTCTCTTATCTGGGAAAAAAAAGCGTTTGTGGTCTCTGCGTGTGGATTAATCTGGACGTGCCGCCCGCTCGGGCGTTCAAACCGAAAGGTCGACGACCTCCGTCAGACTAAGGCACGCTGAGCCTCGGCGTCACGAGGGCGTCGCCGCCGGATTCGTTCGCTCGCTACACGCACACGAGCGAAGGGAATGGATGGACGCGACGACCGCGCTGATTTAAGCACAAACGGGAATCGAGCCGCGATCGTGGAGCTTGAACGGGAGTGCAGGGACGAGCCGGGGTTTTCCATCGCCTCAGCTCGGGTAGCGTTCGCTTAGAGATGATCTTATTTACACGATGATCCCACATATTCATATTCTTTATAATATATCTTTGTCTGTTCGACTCCGGCCCGTTTAGTCTCTGTTAAGGCAAAGTTCTGCTTCGTCTCCTTTTGTCTTTTGTTTCTCATTCGCTCTCGTCAAAAACAGGCAAACCTTCTTCAACATTCCGCTTCATAAAATAAACTCCACGTCGAGATATAAAAACCAAACCACAGCCGGCAGCAGCTTCCTGTTCACGCTGCGGAGGGGGGCGGGGCCCGGTCCACGCGGGAGCCCCCCCGCCGTCCGTCGCTTCACTTCAAACACTCCTCTCCTCCTGCTCGCTCTCCCGTGATTTTCCAGTTTTTAAGGTGGTGGGTGTAAAATATTTCTCAAAATAATTTAGAGTACAGCATCATAAATAAAGTTCCTTTAAAAACACCTGGTCCAGATCAGCTGGACCCCCCTTTGAGCCGACCCAAGAAGGGGTCAGAGGAGGAGCCCGAGCAGAACGAGGGGCGGCGACGCTCCGGATGTTTCCGTGTTATCTGCTGAGCGTGGACGTGCCGGCGCGCAGCGAGCTGGGCAGTTTGTCCGACCCGGGGATCTTCCAGGGCCCGGGAGAGACCGTGGCCTTCCTCCCCGCTGCGTTCCCGCTGCCGGCGTTCCTGTTGGGGTGGCTCTCTCCCGGGCCCCGGTCCACCTCTCTGGTCCTGGCCGCGCTCTGCTCCGGCTCCGCCTCTTCCCTGCCGTTCCCGTTAGAGTTCGCGTTTAGGAGCTCGGAGCCGCAGGGAGACTGCGCGCAGCCTCTCTTCCCGCCGGGAACGCCGCCCTCCCCGGCGTTCCTCTCCTTGGACCTTCCTCTGGTGTTTCTGGAAGCTTTGGGCTCCCCGCTCTGCCCATCCTCCGCGCCCCCCTCCCCCTCAGCGGTGAGCGGCGCCCTGTGCCCGCCGGCTTTGCGGGTGGACCTGCCACCCTCTTTCTTGGCTCTGCCGCTCCCGCTGAGCGTCGCCGCTCTCCTCCCCTGGCTGACGGGATCTGGATTCGGCAGCTCGGCCTTCTGCGGGCTCTTGGAACGCTCCGTCCTGCTCTCTCGGACCGCCGGATCTCGCGGGACATCCAGAGGCGGCAGGTGAGGCGGGTCAGGAGTCGGGGCCAAATGGGATGACGGTGATGACGTGGCGAGGCTGTCGATGGGAGGGGCTACTTCCGACAGGCTTGGGGAGGCTGAAGGGCGAACATCCCATGGGGCGGCGTTGTCTGGAACGCACACACACACACACGCACAATCAATAACGCGAAGGAGCGTCCGTATAAACAATCAGGAAACACAAAGTCACACAAAACCACAACTTAAAGGATCACAGCAAACAGATGGATCGACGACGTTTCCTCCAGTTTTAGGCTTTTTTAAATTTTTTTTTTTTTTTTAGGTAATTTTGTCTCAACTGTCACCAAATTAAGGCCGACTTTGTTTTAGGACATTTAAAACTGTTTTGCTTTCATTGAGTGGGTGTGGCTTGAATCAAAAGTTTGCTGGTTCTGGGGGAGGGGGAGGGGTGATCATGGTCTCATAATTCATGCCTTGGCAGAGGTATGAACTCCAATATGTTAGCTGCCAGTTTATTCTATATCACATATTTCTATTTGTATGTTTTAGTTTGAATTCATGGATAAACTTATTGTAAGTTTGTCTTTTTACTTTGTTTCTTACATTTCTTCCCTTTGTTTGTTAAACTGCTTCATTCTTTGTTTCTTTCATTTTCTCTCTTTTTTTCTTATATTTCCTCCTTTAGTTTGTTAAACTGCTTCATTCTTTGTTTCTTTCATTTTCTTTCTGTTTTTCTTATATTTCCTCCCTTTGTTTGTTAAACTGCTTCATTCTTTGTTTCTTTCATTTTCTTTCTGTTTTTCTTATATTTCCTCCTTTAGTTTGTTAAACTGCTTCCTTCTTTGTTTCTTTCATTTTCTTTCTGTTTTTCTTATATTTCCTCCCTTTGTTTGTTAAACTGCTTCATTCTTTGTTTCTTTCATTTTCTTTCTGTTTTTCTTATATTTCCTCCCTTTGTTTGTTAAACTGCTTCCTTCTTTGTTTCTTTCATTTTCTTTCTGTTTTTCTTATATTTCCTCCCTTTGTTTGTTAAACTGCTTCATTCTTTGTTTCTTTCATTTTCTTTCTGTTTTTCTTATATTTCCTCCTTTTGTTTGTTAAACTGCTTCCTTCTTTGTTTCTTATGTGGATAAATTCAACATTCTTGGAGCTGAAGACGGTGAAGTTCGGTAGCGGAGGCGGCGCAGGGAGCCGGGACTTTCTACAGCATCAATCTGTCCGCTGCAGCTCTCTGGAAACCCCCCGGTCCATCCAGACCCTCGGCGTAAAATCGAAAGCGGGTTTAATGGAATGGATGATGTGTCCAATCGGGCGCTGCTTCGGCCTCGGGGGCCCCGGGGCCTCCGTCCGTCCGTCAGGCTGCTTGGACGGTTAGCTTCTGTTTCTGCACCGCTGAGTCCGGGTCCCTG
>OMNV01029436.1:0-14611 GCA_900303265.1 Brotula barbata
ACTTAAACCACCTTGATGCAGTTCCTTTGATGCCAATCAGATGCTCTAATCTCCGCAACAGGATGTGATGGTCAATGGTGTCAAAAGCAGCACTAAGGTCCAACAGAACCAGCACAGAGAGAAGTCCTCTGTCTGAGGCAATTTGGAGGTCATTCGTAACTTTCACCAGCTCTGTCTCTGTGCTATGGTGAGCTCTAAATCCTGACTGAAAATCTTCATATAAACTATTATTGTGTAGAAAGTCACATAGCTGATTGGCGACTGCTTTCTCAAGGATCTTGGAGAGAAAGGGAAGGTTAGATATAGGTCTATAATTGACTAAGACACCTGAATCTAGAGTGGTCTTTTTAAGAAGCGGTTTAATTACAGCTACTTTGAAGGACTGAGGTACGTAGCCTGTTTGTAAAAACACATTGATCATATGAAGTAGAGAGGTGTTAATTAAGGGTGAGACTTCCTGAAGCAGCCTAGTTGGGATGGAGTCTAAGAGACAGGTTGATGGTTTAGATGTTGAAATCAGTGAAGTTAATTCAGGAAGGTCAATTAGAGAAAAGTGGTCTAAATATCTATCAGGTTTTATGGCTGAATCTAAGGTTCTTCTTTCTTTGTTCTTCAGCTACCAGTCACTGTGTGAATCCATCATGTTTGTGAGAGATAAAAGACACGAGCTACACGTCATGGCATCTCTGTCACTTTGCTTAGTCACGTTACTGTTTTCTCTCTTCTCTCTCTCTCGTACATTAATAATGGAAGCTGAGTCTGATTGCTCTCAGTAGGAGTTTGCAGACTTTTCCATTTATCGGTTCCCTCTGACACGTTGTCGCTTTGTCTTTTTAGCATTACAGCTATTTCTGTTTTCTCCGCGATTTGCCGCGGTGACGTTTGACATCGTTCCAAGGCCTTGACCCCGAGCCGACCGATCCAGAGCAGAGCAGCGAGCGTGTTATGTCACGTTGCCACGTCTTAACCTTTGCACAGACCCGATCGCCACACGCCCTGTTCCATCTGACTCACTCTCTTCCCTCTCAGTGCCACAAAACCTATTTGGTTTTCTATCTTTTCCCTATGACAACGAGGAAAGATTTTCAAGTCACAGCGTTTCACTTCACAAAACAAATACAAAGACTTTTAATGGAATTGAAGTCATGAAGATCAGAGCTTTACCTTGATCATGATTCACCCGCGGTGGAATGAATCAGCCGCGGCTCTGTGGCCTTTTATAATCTCTCTCCTGACACCAGCAGATTGGTTGAGTAACATCAACACAGCTGCTTATCGAATTACACACACACACACACACACACACACACACACACACACACACGTTAACTCAATAAGGCCATTTTGGGAAATATTCTCGGTGATTCTCACAGCCTTGTCTTCTGCTACAACAACCTATTTCTCCAAAGTCATTTAAAGGAACAAGAGTACCCAAAACGTTATGCTGAACATAGTTGCACAATTATCAAATTTTCCAATGACGTAGACAAATTCAAAGAGGGAATTGAAAACTCAGCTTTTACGTGCTTCATTTGGACGTTTTCTTGGTGGTTTGCTACGGTGGTGTCATTCCAAAGGCGTGACACTGAGCTGGATGATCCAGAGCAGAGCAGCGAGGCCCGATCGTCCATAAACTCTCAGACGTAACTTTACTTTCTGTCTGTCGATGTGATACAAAAGGGGAAACCACATTAAGCAGCCCCAAATGGAAGGCAAAGAATCTGAGCCAATCTATCCGATCTAAGACAAGACTGAGCGTTCAGCTGCGTCTCTGTATCTCTGCAGGAAAGACAACGCGTATCTGACGATCTGAGTGAGAAACAGCACTCAGAAATGAAGACTGAGATGAAATGAATGCTGAGATGAAATGAATACTGAGATGAAATGAATGCTGAGATGAAATGAAGACTGAGATGAAATGAATGCTGAGATGAAATGAATGCTGAGATGAAATGAATACTGAGATGAAATGAAGACTGAGATGAAATGAAGACTGAGATGAAATGAAGACTGAGATGAAATGAAGACTGAGATGAAATGAATGCTGAGATGAAATGAAGACTGAGATGAAATGAATGCTGAGATGAAATGAATGCTGAGATGAAATGAATGCTGAGATGAAATGAAGACTGAGATGAAATGAAGACTGAGATGAAATGAAGACTGAGATGAAATGAATGCTGAGATGAAATGAAGACTGAGATGAAATGAAGACTGAGATGAAATGAATGACTGAGATGAAATGAAGACTGAGATGAAATGAAGACTGAGATGAAATGAATGCTGAGATGAAATGAAGACTGAGATGAAATGAAGACTGAGATGAAATGAAGACTGAGATGAAATGAATGCTGAGATGAAATGAAGACTGAGATGAAATGAAGACTGAGATGAAATGAAGACTGAGATGAAATGAAGACTGAAATGAAATGAAGACTGAGATGAAATGAAGACTCTCAGCGCCACAAAACCTATTTGGTTTTCTATGTTGTACAAAACAGCTCAAATTTTACTTTTGTTAGCTTACAAAAAAATGACTGAAGACTACAGAACAAAAAACTGCCATTGAAATTCAATCAGGAGTTGTCGTAGACGCGTGTGTGTGTGTGTGTGTGTGTGTCTGTCAAACCTGTTTCCAAGCTGTTAAAGGTTGGATGATGAAGGACTAAAACTGAAATGTTAATCTTTGGCCAGAAGAGGCAAAGATTGCATCTTGAAAACAGAAAACAGGGAGTCGGTGTGTAACCAGGACATTGAATCGTTATTAAGTATGAGACCCTTTTATTTGCCCCGCGAACATGGCAATATTGTGTTGTGCGCGGTCTGTATTGCACCGAGCGCAAACGCTGCAGGGGCAGCCGCCGCTGTAGGAGACTGTGGTCACAGACAACTGAAACTCACCCCGAAGCACCACGTTCTGTTTTGGGTGATGTAAACCATTGTAAACCTGAATCTGTGTTACCTGGATTTCAGCAATATGTTGATTGTGAGACTCGGGGTAAAAACATCTTAGATAAATGCTAAGGCAATATTAAGAATGCCTATACAGCCAAGGCCAAACCCCCATGATCCACGTCGGATCACAATGTTGCTGAATAGCTTTTATACAAGGATGGAAACAGCCGACTTCTTACAAGAACAAAAAGCCGCCTTAGAGTCTGAACCCATACACGGCGATCTGGGAATAACGGTGGCTCAACGTCAAGTTCAGAAGATGTTTGCACACACACGTGTCCCCGGAAGGCCTCAGGCCCAGATGGAACTTGCAGAGGTTTGGTGTCCCGTCTACCAAAGGTCACTGGACTCACACGCTGTTCCGTTCATCTGGAAAGACTCTGTTATAATCCCTGTTCCCAAAAAAGCATCCAGTAAGGAGAATAACGACTACCGGCCAGTCGCTTTGACTTCGCTAGTTATGAAGTGTTTGGAGAAAATCATTCTCAGTCTTTTGTTCATTAGATACTCTTCAGTTGGCTTACAGGTGGAACAGAGGTATTGAGGATGCAGTTTTGGCCTTGGAATATTTCCTTTTGAAACACTTGGACAGTAACACAGCTTATTTAAGTCGATACAGCCTCCTCTCTTCATGAAGAGGCTGAGGGACCTTCATGTCCATCCTCTTATCATTAGGTGGTACTATTCCTTTTTAACTAAACGTCCACAAAGGGTCAGTGGTGTGCTCGCTATGTGATGGATTTGATGTTTCACTTGGTGTTTTTTGTGTGGCTGCAGCAGGAGTGAAAGCCAAAGATACATTTCCCTTGTGGACAATAAAGGACACTTAAGTGTCCCGTTAGACATTCTACAACTGTCCTCAACAATCACATTAATAATGTTACCATGGTCCCATACTTTCACCTCCGAAATACAGCCAGGATCAGACTGTTCCTTGTTGTGGCAGATGCTAAAACTCTAATTCATGTGTTTGTTACATCATGATTTGACTTTTGCTTCATTTAGTCCCTTTAGTCCCTTTAGTCCCTTTAGTCCCTTTCTGTGGTTTAGATTCCACAGCCTAGAAAAAAACTGCAGCTTGTTCAAAACGTTGCAGTTCGAATCGTCACCAAAACCTCTAAATGTGAATACATCATTTTCAATCCCATTTCCTGAGCTTGTGTTGTTTCTCTTTTTTCGTTTTGTGGTTCTGGGGAAACAGGAAATAGTGAATTAGAAGTTATTCGGTCGTCACAAACTGGTGGTTTGTCGTAGCATGAGGCTGCGCAGCGGAGGTAACATGACACCGTTGTTTTTCTGTGGTAACAGGTTGGACTCAGCGGAAATAATGTGAAATTTCTCCAAAAGACGGAGGAGGAAATGTTTGTGCCAGAATCTCCCACAGTTGTTATGAGTCACATGTCGGTCAACATGTTGATGGTGCCGTAGAACCGGATGCTCTCGTTGCTGATCTTGAAATAAAACCATGATTTGTGTAGTTGTGCGTCAGTGACGCAAAATGTCCTGTAAAGAATTGACATGAGTGCAGGCTCACTGTTGTCCGTTTTTATAGCTTTCCTTTGGACAGTCATCAGATATTTTACATATCATTCAATTAAGAGGTCTCACATGGATTCAAATCTTGGTTGATCAAATCCGATCACAGTAATTGAACATTGGAGGTGATGAACAAATCCACCGCTGCTGTCTGAGCACCACAAACCAACACAAGAGTGTTTATCTTTCTGCTGTGAATAGAAGCAAGTACAATCTGTGTGTGAAATGTGTGATTGTCCGACCTAAGCCATACGTCAAATCATAAACTTGAGTTATGTATCATCTTTCACGACAGAAACAAACATGTTCAGAGCTTCGAAGCGCAATAGGAAAATCCTTGAATGAATTAGCAAAATGTCACAGCATTAGAAACAATATTACCATCGACATAAGTACAGAACAGCATTTTTTCATAGAAAATACTTTTACCGTGTGTTAGCTGTGAGCACATCTGCACACCGCAGTGTGTTACACAATACAATGGTGATACTGAACGGGGGGTCAGTAAGTTTTCATGGACGTCAAACCTTAAATTAGATGTAAAGACCATGATAGACTGAGAACAGACAAAACAACTCCAAATTACAATGAGTCAATGTACTCTCTTATGTACATGAGGAAAGTAATCCATATGCAGTACCCGCCACTCATAGGGCAACGTTTACAAATGATAACATCTGTCACTTCATGGCTGATTGACCGTCTGATATTCTAACACGCAGGCTACCATGATTCACGCAGACAATCTTCTTTTCAGGATGTAAAGGAGGAGAGGAGCTGAGGTCCAGCCTGAAGATCCTGATCTGGTAATCGTTGGATTCAAATGACCATCTGGAGTCTTCCTGCGGGCACCGAGGGCATGTGGTACCTCAGATTTTTCCAGAAGACTCTCCTCGAGTGTGACCTCGGGAGTTTGTGGTTTGTCCATATCAGAGCGCCCTGTTTCCTTTTGATGTAGCGCAGCGACTCTGGTAGGCGGCTGTAGTCCACCGGACCACCTGGCAGAAGCCAACATCAGTGAGCACAATTAAACAACCGTAGCAGTTCAACTTTTTCACTATTTTCACGACTACTTTAAATAAAAGCTAATGCCAGGAAATTCAAAAATCATCCATTACCGTCGGTCAACGTGTGTTCCAATGCTAAGCATGAATAGGCTGCCTAGAATAAATCCAGAAGTTTGACACTAGCATTGACACTAGTAGTAGTGTAGTCTAGGCGGCACGGTGGTGTGGTGGTTAGCACTGTTGCCTCACAGCAGGAAGGTTGTGGTTTCGAACCCCGGGGGCGACCGCCCCTCCTTCCTGTACGTAGTTTCCATGGTGTCTGCGTGCTTCCCCCTCCCACTAAAACATGTATGTCACTCCTGTCTGACCAAGGCGAAGGTGGAAGATCTGGAGTTGGTCCCCGGGCGCTGGTGTGTGTGCGTTTGCATTCCTCAGTGAAGATGGGTAAAAGTGCAAAGAAGAACCTATGGTACTTTCGATTAAGTACCATTCTTCTTCTTCTTCTCAAGCTGTGTGGTCCCAATGTTAAATCTGCGTTTTGACTTACTATACCGAAGGATTCATGCCAAAAGGACCAAAGGATGTGTGCCATCTGTACTCACCGCATTCCACCAGAATGACACGCGGCTCGTTCTGCGTCAAAGCATCGTGAAGAGCTATTTTCTGCTCGTAACTCAGCTTGTTCTGGTTGTCGTGTAAGGATAACGATTCGTCTGTCTGCCCATCTGTCGGCTTATTGACCTGTGTTGACAGGATGACGATCAGTCTGCGACATTTGCAGACTGTAGCAGCTACGGCATCGTGCACCGCTGTAAGAGAATGAACGCGTGATTAAAAGTCCATTTTCATTGGTGTGTGTAGGTTGGGATGAATCTGGGTCATCATTAATGTCATTCAAACTCACAGTGGTACACAGGAACAAGTCCTCATTCATCAATATTGGTATATAAATCAAACGCACAAACTTGTCATTCGGTCTTCAGCCGAAGAAAATGCTTCAAAATCTACTTTACTTTTACTTTACTTTTCAGAAACCCCACGACCATTCAAACTGAATCTGAATCTGTTCGTGAAAATGAGCCACCAAAATGGTCTGGATGTGTTTATAAGTATGTATGAACAGCTGATGAATGAGGCCCGAGGTGAACGAACACTCCTGACCTTCTCCGGGACAGTCATCCCGTCCTCTGATATACAAGGAGTAGCCATGTTGTCTCTCCAGCACCTCAGGCAGGTCGTGAAGGACAAAGGTAGACGTCTGAGCCCAACTCAAGGTGTCGGTGTGGAGGAAGCTCACGTAGGCGTCGTACAACTTCCCATCTGAAACTGTAGAGAAGACAGCAATCCCACTTTCTGTCTTCACGAAGGTCCACATGAAGATCACTTCTTTTCATCGGTTTTGGCTCTGCCCTTTTTAAATCGGTAGCAGGAACCTTGCTAGCTCATTGAAATATGTTGCGCTCGATGCGACTGACGGACAAAGTGGGGACACCGACCACATAATCCTGCCACCTGAGATTGACGAAGCGAGCGGTCCAGCAGGAAGTACCCACATATCTTTGCTCTCATTGACTTTTTTAGCACTTTGTTGTCGGGGTCTTGTGGAGTGGCCAACTCATCTGTGATGCCCCATCAATGCCCTCGAATTGCACTGTTGACTAATGCAACAGTGGAATCTGCTGTTGCATCAGACATCCGACTAACGTGGAATCTGCACTCAAGCGAGCCCCGATGTGATTGGGGTATTTTGTCTGCAGTGACACAGATTTTATGAGTTCATTTCTGGTTCATTACTCAGTCATGAAGCCATTTCTGTTTGGATGCTTATCCAGATCCCTGTACAGCTTTATGAATTTTAACAGATTAATTTACACTGCATTTTTTTATAAATGTCCTCATAACGCACCAACGGTCACGCAAACAGACATACTGTATGTCATTTGCGTTGCATTTCCAGGCATTTTACAAGGCAACAAACAGAAGAGAACGAGACGCATTTCGTGTAGCCACGTCTGCTGTGGCAAGTTGTACCTTGTTGTTTGGCCAGATGTGGCAGCAGCTTCCTGTAGGCCAGCACCAGCTCCACTTTAAAGAAGAAGAAGGCGGCGGCCGAGGCGAGCGCAGCCAGGGAGGCGGCCAGACAGAGAGCCACACTGACGTGGAAGGAACTGAGGTCAGCTGGAGGGAGGGACAAGGTCAACAACGTCCAAGGTTCACCATATCAACCCCACATCATTCATTCATCTATGTCTAATCCAGCATCAACTGGAGGATAACCTACTGCACCGTAGGTTATCCTCCAGTTGATGCTGGAGTAGACACGTCTGTCCCTCGTATGGAATGGAAACAGTGCCATACCTTCTTGAAGGCAGACAAAGCCACAGTCCTGTCCAGCTGAATTCTCTACATGGCAGCTGATGGGAACATTCAGGAACTGAGGAAGGACTTCAGGGATGGAGAGAGTGGATTCACCAAACACCCGTCCTTGCTTGTGAACGCTGACGGGGAGAGGAGCCGGTTATTTCAGTTAAAAAGGGATCAAAAAAGCTGAATCATACGGAGCGACGTCCCGCTTCCTGTTCCTGTACAGATAAAACCAATTGAGCTGACCTGAATCAGACCCGGTTTTTAGGGGCCTCCATCAGAGCAGGGCTGAGGCATGCTGGTCTCGGCCTTCAACGTGGACGTTCACTGGCGCCGTTAGTCCAGAAGTGGACAGCAGAGAATGTCCAGGCACTCATTGATTATTAATTAATAAATGAATGACAGGCCTTGAAGGTGGTTACTATTTCGATGGCAGACACTAGACTTGGTGTAAGAGGGCAGGAAGGAAGGAGGAAATAGATCTCACAGATGATTTGCTACCAGCGCGTCTCGCAACCACTGAAGGAATAAAATATATAAACAGGCCACAAATATATATTTCACAATCCACAAACACGTCATTGCTTTTGAAAACTGTGCTCATTGAATAGCAGAAAAACACCGAGCTGCACTGAGACACTGTTTGAGTTAAGGTAAGATAAGACTTTGATGTTCGTGTTCAGTCTGTCTTAGCGTGTTGATTTGGGCCTTTAACTGAACGTTGAGTTACTAAACCGTGCAGTGACACCACAGAATGTTCACGTCTGAAGGAGCTGTAATCGTTGTGCGATTGAATAACGCAAAGTTTTGTCAATATGCAGATGCCGTGTTTGAGTTCATGTTCACGTAGGTCGGAGGGTTTAGTCCTCTGTGTAAAAACATAGACACTCACTATTTCCAGTAGTCTTTGAGCTGAGGGTGGTTGTCACTGTGTGTGCCATCCACGGTCCAGAACATCAGGGTCTCCGGGTCCTCACTGAAGCCCGTGTAGGCCTGACACTTCAGCTCCACCCTCCAACCTGACGTTCAGTCATTTCAACACAGGAAGCGGCTGTCACTGTACAGTCCAATCTAGGACATCACATATTTTGATACAGGAAGTGCGTCTGTGTGGCTTTGAGCTGATCTGTCACTGTGTGCTACTTGCCTCGTTTAACCACAACCACCTCCTGTTTAGGGTACATCACCATGGTTTTTACAAGAACTGTATCTGAAACTACATGCACAACAAACAAAGGCACATATAATACACACAACATATACAAACACACACACACAACATATTGATGAACAGGATGATTCCATGATTCGTCTGAACCTGTGCATTATTCTGTATTGTGTGGATTCTATACAATGATCTAATGTTTAGCATGATGATCTTTTATTGTCTCAAAGCAGCTGCCAGAGTTAGGAGTCTGTCAACCTGCCTGCCTGTCTGTCTGCCTGTCTGTCTCGGTCTGTTTGCCCTTCTGCCTCCTTGTCTGCCTGACTGCCTACTTGTCTCTGCGCCTGCCTGTCGGTCATCCGTCCCGTTACCGTTATTGATGTCTAGCCGGATGCTTCGTGCGGCCGTGTAGTTCCTGCCATCCAGACTGAGTTCTATGAGGCAGGTATATATCCCCGAATCCCTCTGTGTGGCTGCAGGCAGTTCCATGATTCCCTTCTCGTCCACAGAAATATCCTCCTCAGTCCTCTTTACTGGACCGCAATCCTGAAAAGGCAGACAGTTGGAGTATTTGTCCCATATGTGAGTACCCGTTTTTCCCCACAGATTGTAGAAATAGAAATGATTTGCGCTCAATCTTGGAGGGATTTGATGTTTTTTTGACACGATCATAAAGTCTCTGAAATACTTAAGAGGCACAGAGCTTCCACACTGGGCCATATCTGCTCCTGGCTGACTGGGAGGCCGGGGGACTAAAAGCCTTTTTATCTCTTGCAGTTTGCTACGTATGGGACACTGTATGTGCTGAATTATCTGTAAACTAAGACACTACGAGATGTGGGTCATTCTTCTGGTTTTACCTTCAGCCATTGTATGCGTGTTGTGCTGCTGAGACCGAAGATCTCGTTCTGTTTGCAGGGAAGCTGTCCATTGGCTCCCTTGGGGATGTATCGAGTCTCAGATGGATTGGGACATTGGTGACTAGACACCAACACTTCGAACTTCCTTCCTGATCCCGTCTGGTTGCTACAGAGGACAGCAAAGTGATGGAGAATGTTTCACATTGTTCACAAACACAGCATCCCGTTGTTCTTCTAAACCCATCAACACGGTAAGACAGAAACCCGTCCACCCCAAAGAGCACACGCCCAAACGCAGAAAGTAGTGTATGTAGTCCAATGCAGTGAAGAAGGTGGACTTATACATCGGAGAAACCAAACGGCCACTGAACAAACGCATGACCGAACAGGACGAGACAACTATCAGGAGCCAACTAGCATGAATGACCCCAAATAGGTTAAATATGTGGATCCCCCCACCCGTCAGTCAGGACTGAAGAAGGCCAAAAGTCTTCATCTATCTTCAAACAAGTCCAGCTGCGGCGTGTGAAGGAGCAGAGAGAAATGGATATTACCAGACGTCAGGCCAACTGCTGGGGCAACAGGTGATAAACGATGAGAGTGTCACGTAGTTCCACTTGAATTAGCAAATTTTGCAGTATCTTTGCGACACGCAATATAAAATGTGTGCCGTGTGCCGATGTTGGTGAAAGTGTAACGATTTTGGATGTTATGCTGATACACGTAGGACCTTGGTTCACGTCTTACCTTTCCTCACAGGTGTACGTTCCGTTATGAGACGTCTGCAGGGGTAGAAACAACAGTAACCCTTTCTTGACTTCCAGTCCTGCGGTGGACATCGGGATTGGCTCCTCCCCTCTGCGCCAGGTCACACTAGCATCAGGCTCAGCTCTGCCACACCTCAGCACCAGCAGGTAGCCAGCATTCACATTGTAGATCTCTGCCGGCTCCTGGTGGACTGTATGTGACAGTACAAATCAAAGCCACGCCCACACCATCATTTACAGGATGCACCGTGCTGCTAAGTCTCCTCAGGATTTAAAGTCTTAGTCGTCTCCCTCCTGCTTCAATGCCTACCGCCCACTAGCGCTTACTCCCATCTTGATGAAGTGCTCCGAGCGGCTAGTCATGCACCACTCCCCCCCTCCCTAGACCCCTTCCAGTTCGCATACCGGTCCACCCGGTCAAGTGACGATGCCATCTCCACTGCCCTCCACTCAGCCCTCACACATGTGGACACCAAGGACGCCTATGTTAGATGCTGTTCTTAGACTTCAGCTCAGCATTCAACACCATCATCCCCCAACAGCTGATCCACAAATTGGACCGGCTGGGGCTCAACACCTCGCTGTGCAACTGGCTGCTGGACTTCCTGACGGGGAGACCGCAGGCAGTAAGGGTCGGCAACAACACATCCAGCACCACCATCCTGAATTCGGGGGCCCCCCAAGGATGTGTGCTGAGCTTCCTCCGCAAGCTGAGAAGAGCCAGAGCCCCAGACCCCATCGTGTGCTCGTTCTACAGAGGAACGATAGAGAGCATCCTGACCAGCTGCTTCACCGCGTGGTACGGAGCAGCACCGCTTCCTGCCGCGAGACCCTCCAGCGCACAGCGAGGGCGGCTGAGAAGATCGTCGGAGCCTCTTTCCCCTCCCTGCAGGACATCTACAGCACCCCCCTCACCCTCAAAGCCCTCTCTGTTGGGGGCGATGCCACCCACCCTTCAAACAGCTTCTTCAGTCTGCTGCCATCAGGGAGGAGAGCCAGGACCAGCAGACTCGAGGACAGCTTCATCCACCAAGCTGTCAGGAAGCTGAACTCTCTGCCCCCTCTACCACTTCTACCCTCTGCACACACGAACTCTGAACTCTGACCCCACTGCCCCCCACTCACACACTCAGGTTGCATCAGCCACTTTATGCAGCATCGGGCTGCTTTTCATTCATTCCTCCTTACATACACTTCACCACGCTGACACTTTAAGGTGTCTCACCTGTGATGTTTGCACTGTTGTTATTCTCTTATTCTGTCATCGTTTCATATTGTATATTTTCACATTTATATTTTCTTATTTTTATTTGTATCCTACCGTGGGCCCTTGAGAAACGCAATATCAATCCTCTGTATGTGTTACACATATTGCAGAGTTGACCATAAAGCTACCTTGTACCTTGTACCTTGTAAGAGCAGCATGTCATCAAAGTTCTAGTCCCTCTGTAGCTGGTAACCTGCCGTACGCTGTCACGTTACTTTCACTTTATCTTCCGTGTCTCATCTCTCTCCTCCCTCTCTGTTCGGCCGATGTCGGCAGATTTTCATCCAGTAAACATCGCGTAACAATATTCTAATCCTCCCACGCATATATTTCACCAAATATAGATGGATTAAGGGAGCGACGAGTCAACTTAACGTTCCAGCACAGTCGACTTGTTGACTCGTTACATTAAGGCGAGTCTGACACGACGTCAGCACCGACTTTGGTCCCCTCAGTTTAAGATAAGAGAAGATACTTTAACTGTCATTGTACAGAGCAAAGAGCAGAATAAATGAACCATACGAAGAAAACCTCTGAAAATAAAATGATTTAGTTAGGGGGTCTCTCAGTCTCTCTCTCTCTCTCTCACACACACACACACACACACACACACTGCACAGCTACCTGTACTAATGCTTTTGCTCTTTGACAACAAACTTCATTTTAACTATTAGTACAGCTTTCTGTGTTTAGTGTTATTAGTAGTCATATAATGTAGGAATCTAAATAGCATATTTAGATATTAGAATAACAGATTATTCTTAATCTACTAGTTATAGTCTTAGAGTGCATCCAATTGAGAATTGATAGTATTTACATACATACACAGTATATAGTGAAACTGCCTTCATTTGGAATGAGATAATTATTAGTAAGTAGTTTTTTGTTCATAGTAAATAGATGTAGAAAGACCTAAAAGAGCAGTGGGCTAATATTTCACATAAACCATCAGCAGGGAAGGTGGTGTACAAAACATGGCAGGAAAAAGTCAACAAATATCATTTAATATAACCATGGCTGGGTACTTAATGCACATATGTATATTTATTTGTATTATATCGTTTGTTCAAATTGCTCCTTGCACGGTTACCTCGGCTGTCGGTGTGTGAATGGATGAATGTCAGACAAACGTTCTATATAAATTCTGTCCTTGTACCATTCATGCAGTCCTTCTATTTTTTGTTTGCGTTGGAAATTCAGATTGAAGAGTTCAGATTATTTTGCGAACTTAGAACTCCACGCACATCAAAACATATACTTCTCTCAAACTTATGTTCATTTATCGTCATTTCATTTATCATTTAACTTCATGTTAAAGTTTGCGATGCTGTAAATTTTGACACAGAAATTTTTGCATTTACTGTAACCGATTATAGGTTCGAAATATCGGCTATCGGCCTCCTTGACCTTAATTATCGGTATCGTATCGGACCTGAAAAAACATATCGGTCAATCCTAATTCTTACACACACACACACATGCACGGAGATACACACACACACACACACACATCCACGCAGCTAATACATCATCAACATCACGCGGTCTTTTTCCTGCTCGGATGCAAATTGAAAAATGCTGCATCCAAAAATGGCACAAAACAACCATAAACTCAATAAATCTGAAACAGCCAATCAAAACAGAGATCAAGTAAATCATCTCTGGTTAAAAAAAACAGATGTGGAAGTGTTGAAACCAAAGTCTGGTCATCTGGTGATCAGGAGTTCTCCGGTTCAATTCCCTGCTGTCGGAGTCTCCCACCTTTGGTCAGTTTGTGTGTTGTTGCTACGTTTCTGCACATGTAGGACGCGTGAACGACGACGTGTCAGGATCCTTTAAGGACGGGATGGAACCCATGCTGCTGTCTCACTCACCCACAGCTGGTCGTCGTGGCCTGGTGGGCTTTTCTTGATGAAGGCTCCGTAATAGGTGGCAATGTTCCTGTGATGGGAATACTTCTTCAACATGTTGATCTCTAGCTTGATTTCCTCCTCTTCATCCTGGAGGCAGCGGAAGAGAGAGTGAGAGTGAGAGCGAGAGAGAGAGAGAGAGAGAGAGAGAGAGAGAGAGCTTCTTATCTTTGGTTTTGCATTTTCACTGAAGTAGCAACAATATTTACTCTGATATCCAAAGTAAAACCACTTTGATGCATTAATTCTAAAAATGAAGGCGGCCCATGCACACATCAGTGTGACCGTCTGAAATATGAAAACTAACAAATCATCAACAACAACGACATCTTCATTTGGTCTATTTTCATATTATGGGTTAGTTTCCCTGTTTCCCTTCGAGAAACGTACTCCTGATACTTCTAATATACTCATACAATCAAAAACGAGCCCTTGCGTGCGTATAATGCTGTATAAAAGTGTTCATTCCAGATTCCATCGTATTAACAGAACGCTGATTTGTAGCACACAAAAGTGTCAGATAGCAGAGAAACTCTTCCTCCTGGAACGACGAAGGCTCACCCGGTCTCTCTGTTCATCCAGTCATCAACAGGCTTCATGCCAACATAGGGACTGTGTCTCTGCTCATTTTGACCTCATCACCTTTGTGTGTTTGTCTGGTGTCCACTTAAACCAACCACAGACAGGAGGGACTCTGCTTTTCCTCTTTTTGATCTTTCTGTCCATCTGCCGCCCTGTAGAGCTGTGGGGGCGTGCTGCATGGCTCCTTCAGGGAATGAT
>OMNV01029437.1:0-10985 GCA_900303265.1 Brotula barbata
TGATCCTTAATACTGAACACACACTTCCTGTATTTTATGGTAGGATTGTAATAAAGAGAGAGAGACTTGATAAAACTACAAATCTAACGGGGGACCAAGACTTTGGACCAGGACTGAATGTCCGAAAATCATACCAACATTCGAGAATATTTATAATAGGGATTTCAACATGTGAATGATGATATGATATATGATATGATATGATATGATATGATATGATATATGATATACGATATATGATATGATATATGATACGATATATGATATATGATATGAGACAATATACAATATACGATATATCATATCATATCATATCATATCATGTCATGTCATGTCATGTCATGTCATGTCATATCATATCATGTCATATCATATCATAAGATTTTTTTTAAATCTAGCGCCTCCATGGAACTTCATGCACATCAAAATGTATAATTCAAATATTTTTTATTTCATGTTTTTACAAAATATTCTACCAAACAGCTTAATCTAATGGGAGCCTTATGTTGGTGTTTGTGCCCTCCTTGACCTACTCATCATCTGTACTGACCTTAAACAAAGAAAAAGAAGTAAAAAAACAAACACCAAAACACGATATCTGTTCATCTCCAATATGACGTGCTGCAATTTATACAAAACAATATAATACCACGATCATGGTCCCTCTATGTTCTCCCCATGCGTCCATGTCCATGTCCCTTTCCTCCCTCCTGTCCAATTTTTATATGATTTCCAGTTGATAATTGCACATAAGTCACACTGTGAATGATTATTTCACATTGAGGTTACAGTTTGAATAGTTATTGCACTTTGTGTTATTTCTCCAGCTCTCTCTCTCTCTCTCTCTCTCTCTCCCTCCTCTCTCAGACACACAATAGAACAAAAACACAAAATAATACAACAATGTAGAGATGAGACAAAGGAAACCGGAACATCTGCACACAGAGTCGATGATCATCAAATGGGAGTCAACTGGGCAGGTAAACCAAGGAGTGAAATACAGGAACGGGGCAACAGTGAACTCTAGTGGTTGTAGCGTGAATAACAGCACAATAAACTAGAAACAGGAGAATTTGATCATGATTAACTTTAATTCAGGATAATAAATTCCTGTAATAAAAAACAAGGTGCTTTGCATATGTAATGCGAGTTGGGATCAGATAGTGAACAAACACAGAAGGCAACCATGAGGATTCATTCAAGAATTCCATAGAGCCCATTTTAACCAGAAGGATCCTCGTGTCAAGTTGATTTGTGTCAGTGCCAACGTGTCTAAGTCCTCCACAGCCCACACAACAAATGGTGGGTGTGAGGTACGGCCTTCACGGGTTCTTAGTAGCGTAACAAAAATATGGCTTAGTCACAGGTACAGTTCGGAGATGTGTACTTATTTACAGTGCCAAAACCCCCGTCCGTGTCAACACTCCCGTGTATGCACAAAAATAGTGCAAGAAACCAATAAAAGTGATTAAATACACCGGTTGGAAAAATCAACCAGAATGTTAACAACTACTTATCACAGCCAATGAGCTCTCGCATACAGCCTACTGCCTCCAGGTTCCTCTTCTCAGCTCAAGTCACTGGGCAACTAAAGCCCCTTTTCTACCCGAGGCCCCTCCCCCCAGTTTGTACTGTTCAATCTGATATCAACCCATCGTTGATACAACGGCCAATGCAGACATCTACACACATATATACACTTGTATACACTGCTGTATAATTGGGTTGGAGTCAGCACTTAGCTCCTGGACCCTAATCTGCTCTACTGGGCATCCAGAACACTAACATAGTGAAGATCTCAAGATGGCTGCAACCACTATGCCCAGGAGTTTAGCGCGGGAGAACCGCAACCCTCCATGGCACCGGCAGGCTGCAATGTCACACACACACAGAAGACAAGGGACCCTGGAGACAGAACACAAACCAAGATGTATTACAGTTCATTACAGCGGGGTAATACGGGTGTGGTGAATGCTGGAGTGGTGTGGAGACGCGAAGACAGAGGTACGCAGCGCTGGCGGCTGATGCTATGTATACACTCACGGCTGCTACCGGCGTTATGACATCGGATCAGTTGGATGTGTGAGGTCCTCTTCCGGATGTGTGAGGTCCTCTTACGGCTTGTCAAGGCTCGGCAATGGTAAATGGTAAATGGACTGCATTTCTAGAGCCCTTTCCTAGTCTGGAGACCACTCAAAGTGCTTTACAATGTTTGCCTCGCATTCACCCATTCACACACCGACAGCTGAGGTAACTGTGCAAGGCCCACATGCTTGTCGGGACCTTCGACATTGGGGAGCCAGGGATCAAACCGGCGAGCCTTTGATCACTAGGTGACCACCCTACCACCTAAGCCACGTCGCCCGCAATCTGGACAGGTAGTCAGCGGTAACGTTCTGCCTCCCTGACTTGTGGTGGATGCTGAACTTGAAGGGCCGCAAAGCAAGGTACCACCGGGTCACACGGCCATTATGGTCCTTCATCGTCTGCAGTCAGATGAGCGCTCGGTGGTCAGTGTCCAGGTCAAACTCCCTGCCGCTCAGGTAATAGCGTAGGCTGTCTAAGGCCATTTTAATTGCAAGGCATTCCTTCTCGATGGTGGAGTATCTGGTTTCTCGTGGGAGCAGCTTATGGCTTAGGTAAACGACTGATCTCTCCTCCCCTGGCTTCCCCTGGACGTCCTGGATATCAGGAGTCCTGTGGCAGATGCATCCACCTGTACCAGGAATCGCTGTGTAAAGTCCGGACTGACCAGCACTGGTGAGGAAAAAAGGCACAGCTGAAGTGCCTGGAAGGCCGCTTGACAGTCTATGGTCCAGTTGACATTGGTTCAGGTCGCCTTGGTGGTTAGGTTGGTAAAGAGTATAGACATTGTAGCAAACTGGGGCAAGAACTTCTGATACCACCCACCAAGGCCCAGAAAAGACCTCACTTGTTTCTTGGTCCGTGGTCGGGCACTGTTTTGTACGGCTTCCACCCTGTCCACTTGTGGCCAGATTTCACCTTGCCCCAACTGGTAGCCCAGGTAACGCGGTTCAGGTCAGGCCCACTCACATTTCTGCAGGTTCATGGCACGGCCTGCCTCGTGTATCCTCCTGAGTACACGACGTAGGTGCTGCACATGCTCATTCCGGTTATTGCTGTGAACGACTACGTCATCCAGGTATGCCGCACAATGGTCCTCACGGCCCTGTGGCACAATGTCAACGAGTCGTTGGAAGGTGGAAGGTGCCCCATGCAGTCTGAACGGCATGAAAGTAAATTGATAGAGTCCCAGGGGGGTACTGAAGGCAGTATAGTCCCTTGATTTCTCCTCCAAGGGAACCTGCCAATGCCCCTTACAAAGATCCAGGGTGGTGATGAAGGCTGCATTCCCAACCTTTTCAATTAGCTCATCTCCCTTTAAAAGGGGAGTTTTTCCTTGCCGCTGTCGCCAAGTGCTTGTTCATGGTGAATGTTGGTCTCTATATATATTTAAGAGTTTGATCTTGATCTGCTCTACAAGTAAAGTGCCATGAGATAACTTTTATTGTGATTTGGCGCTATATAAATAAAATTGAATTGAATTGAATTGAATAAAATTGAATTGAATTGAATTGAATTGAATCTGTGCGGGTCATTGTGTACGCAGAGATTTGATTGAGTTTCATTCTATTGCCATGAAATGAAACAATGTTATATAAAAGGTGGTAAAACTCTTCATGACTGCAGCTCTCCTAAATCTAACAATTTATATAATGTATTATATCTGATGCTGACTGTTAGAATACGTTCAGGAAATGGGAAATATGCAATAAGGGTGAAAGTGGTGGCTGCTTACTTTTCCCAAACTGGTCTCAGGATCAATATATTCATGTGAACTACTGTCCAAAGTTCAACCTGGTAAAAAAAAAAAAAAAAAAAAAATCTGAAAAATTCTTCTTTGAAACCCCCCAAAACAAATCACTAGAGTCAGCAAGGAGAAAACTTTTATTTCAACATTCTCTGTAAAAACAAGTTTATTAGCCGACGTCAGAGCAGCTGAAGGAGAACGAGGTAAAGCTTTGTGTTGTTCATTGGGATTGAAGTGTTTCGTTGCTTTCAAGGCCTTTCAGCCACTTCCTGATTATATACAGTAACAGTGATCAGCAACAAAAACAAAATGATGCAAAGGGAAACGATGTGAGTTAAGAGCTCGATGGATTGTAGGTTTTATCCACACGAAGCTGCATTGACGGAACCGAACCAAACATTTCACGGACAACTGTCTAACACGCTTCGTACACAGAAACCCGGTCGCACTACTCCAGTTTTCCCCGCCCCGAGCCTCACTCTATCATTTTCCCACTACTGTGTACATCAGTCCGAGCAGTGCCACCCACACCAGGAGCGGACAGGATCTGGTTTGGCGGCTGCCTCCGGCGGGGTCCACGGCAAATTCGGGGACGGAGTTAAAAATGAGCCTGGAGCGGCACGGGTCGTTGCTGTAACACAGGCAGTCGAAGCTTTGGTCGAACTGGAAGAGGTCATCCTGGGACAGACCGCTGCCCCTTACCACCAGCGGCCCCCCGTGTTGACGCCTTTCGATCCAGTAGCGTCGAGGGTCAAGGTGGAGAAAGACGTCGTCGTTCCAGCGCTTCCTCACGCAGCGGCCGCGGTCCCCACACAGCAATTTGCTGCACAGGCGCGACGCCGTGGACACGTTCAGGATGTACGAATTCATTACCCTCTCCAGGTGTTGCCGAGCATCGAAGCAAGAGTCCTGGGGGGGATTGTGGGAAACGTCAATTCAACTTAAGGCTCAGCAGACACAGCACAGATTTTCATCACAGTTTTTGATTGACTCCTGCGGCTACTGAAGATTTGATCTCTGACGGTCGTGTAGTTGGAACTAACAACTACGGGGCCATATTTGGATGAAAATCATACAGAAGTATAACATGTCAGTGTCATCTGGTGGTGTTCGTCCAATCGGATGAAAATTTACTCACAAAATGAATTACTAGGAAGAAAATTCACCGTAAAGTATCGGACACGACTGAAGGTGATGAATGGAGTTATTACAGGGTTCATTCTCATACAAAACTGGAGATCTGACAATCCAAAAGTCAATTATTGTCCAAAATACAGAATGATAACAAAAGTGGCTTTGACAGGCTCCTGAACAGTATAAAGAAGCTGTACGGCAACATGCAGCTTTGACAGACGTAATAATACAATAAGTCAACACACGAGTGACCGTGATCAGAGGAGATGGACCGTCTACCATTATAGACGGGGAACGCACGCCATCAGACACAGATAAGGAAGGGAGGGGCGGCAAAAGCAAATTTTTGTTACATTTGAAGAAATGATCTTGGCATCCTGACAATAATCAATAAATCAAACGCTCTAAAAAAAGTCAATAGAACAAAAATCCGGTATCGTGAACCGCAGTAATCCTGGAAAAAACCCGGCCGATGGTTTCATGGGGACCGAGCGATACGATTGGCAGGTGGACCTGCCTGTTACCTACGATCGGTCTGCCCTTCCGCTCATTGATCAGGACCAGATTCACATTCTGAGCATCACGGAGTTTTCACGAGAAGGATGTTCCACCTTTTACATGCCAATGTCCAAATTATAGGTAGAAAAATATATCAGAGATTATAAAGTCCCAAACTAAAAAGAAAAAAATATGTCATTCACACACACACACACACACACACACTACTGAGAGCAGGAACATACTAAAATACATACACAGCAGTATATGAAACTGTATAATCTCAGATTATTTGGCTGTGATGAGCTCCTCCCTCAGGACAGGAGCAGTCAGGTAGTGCGTTCGTGGCCTGAGAAGTGGTCACAGCATCTTTCTTTGTGGAGTTGCGTGTTTTGTCTGCGTGACTGAGGCGCGAGGCGGAAGACCTGGAGTTGGTCCCCGTAGATCGGATGGCTGACGTGCAGAGGAAGAATTTGCGTACGACGATCAGTAAAGAACCTTTTTTCCAGGCGACTCTAAGTAGCATGTGCACCTCAATGGTGTCAATAAGTTGTCATTTGTACTCATTTACTCACAGCACAGACAGAAGGACAAAGTAAGACGTCTCCGGCGTCCTGGAGTAAAACAGCGGATGTGGTTTTGGATTCAGTCTCCGTTCTTGCTGCTGGTCTTTTTAAATGTCTTACTGTGGCCCTCCCAAACAGAAATACACTAACAAAGGTAGTAGCCGTAGCTCGGGCGTTACGTGGTTAAAATAAGACACACTTCACCTCGCTCTCCGTAACCTCCATGTTTCCCCAGGAAATGACGCCGGCGGCACCCAGAGCAGCAGCTTCTCCGATGGTGTTGACCAGGTCCAACTGCAAAACAACAGCAGCCAGCAGAGGAACAATAAGAACCGGTGACGGTCAGTCAGAGTGTGTGTTGATTGTTGTGTGTTTAGACTAGCATAGACAAAGATGACTAATGTTTTAATTCCTGTCTTCTATTCTTCAGTGCACCAAGTGATCATGAAATTAAAAAGAAATGAAAATTTTGGCACCAGTTATTGGCTAAAATAAGCATATCAATTAATATTCGGTAGAATTGGATCTGAATCCGCCAAAGTCAGCGTATTGGAAATTCTGTTAAATAAGCAAAGCGGAGAAGACGAGTGTGAAACGGTGGGAGGAGCAGCAGGAGCAGCAGGAGCAGCAGGAGCCTCGCCTCAGACATGTAGCCGTCCACGGTGTCCTTGTAAAGTGGGCGGATGTAGGGGTAGACGGGGATGCTGTAGGAGCTGTTGGGGAGCTTGGACACCCTCATGGCTTCCTGGATACGATGGCGGACATACATGCGACCTTGGTACGAGTCTTTGAGGGCGGTTTCCAGATAGATGGACGGATAGAGCGCCGTGGACTCTTTCCACAGCCACATGAGCTCATCGTTCCTCTGCTTCTCGATGTCGGGACACTCTCCCGTGTAGCCGTCCATGTCCTGGTTGTAGTCGTAGTTGTAGCAGTCGGGGTACAGGTAGTAACCCCACAGTCTCTTTGCTCTCAGCCTCTTCCCGAGGCCAATGGACCGAATGAAGTATTTCTTTGCTGCGCGCTCAAACACGGTCTTTGCCAACGCCTCCGCCTCGTCCTCAGATAACGTGCGGTTCTTTCGCTTGATGGCCTTGATGGAAATCTGCCGGTAGATGTCTTTGTCTCCCCAGTTCCGAGACCACTGCGGCCGCCACTCCTCAAAATCCAGCACGGCGAGGCCCAGCTGGTCGACCGGGATGTAGTTCTCGATGTCGTCCTCTGCCTCCACGTGATGCTCCATCATGTCTACGAACTGCGGCAAACCGTCTTCGTGGAGCTCGCCGGTGTCTTCGTCCACGTAGGGGAATATGCCGAAGCGGTCGTGGTAAAATATGGAGATGCTCTGGTTAGTCGCTGTTTTCAATGTGCTGCTGACTAAGTCAAAGTATGAGAGGTCAAGGGGCATGCCAAAGTGGATTTCACAAAGCTCTGTTGGGGCATTCCACATGAACAGGAAGGGGTGGCCGGCATGGAACGGGGGGGCCGTCGTGGCAGACGCCTGAGTCAGAGAGAGCAGGGCCGATGTGGTAAAGGCAGCAAAGATGAGACACTGTTGATCCATCAGCAGTTCACCGGAGGTCATGATGAAACCAGACTGGACCTGTAAGAAACGTTATGGAAAATAAACTGTTACCAGAATACAATTCAATTATAAGGAATGAAGCCAAAAGGATTCCAAAAATACATTCTTAGGGGCCTACTTAAGCAATCTATGTGCACAGTCTGGCCCGCGGCTGGACTAAGGACTCTGGGGAGGGCCCAGGTCCATCTTCATATTGAAGATGGTCCTGGCACAAAGGGAGGTGCAGGGACTTTATGCTTCTCATTAGTCATGGGTGTGTTTTGGGCTTAATATAATGTGAACCAATCAGAGCATCACCTGTCATCGCCTTTAAGGGCTAAGTGCACTTGGACGCGGTTCATGTGGAGGACCCTATCCAGGGTCAACCCACAGAAAGCGGCAGGTCGCTACCACATCCCAGGACAAGAGCTCAAGGTTTGTGCTGACAGATCTTTAACTTTTCTCTCTCAAGCCATTCTCCCGAGGTGCTCCAAAACCTCCACGGTAACCGCGGTGGCGAAGAAATCAGCTGTGACCTGTCTGAACGACTACCGTCCTGTTGCTCCGACCTCGATAGCGACGAACTGTTTCAAACGGCTCGTCGAACCACACATCCCGGCCGGCCTCCCCACATCGTTGGATTCTCTCCAGTTCGCCTTTCGCCACGGCCGTTCCACAGAGGACGGATTAGGCACCGGCCGGGCAACAAAGACGCCGACGCCAGAAACCTGCACGTTGACTTCAGCTCCACGTTTAATTCTATAATTCTCCACCGCCTCGCGTCTACGGGTCCTGGACTTCCTGACAGAGAGACCGCAGACGGCGCGAGTTGGGAGTAACATGTCCACTGGATCCTCGGCCCACTGCTGTTTACTGCTAACACACGACTGTGCAGCGAGACACGGGGGGAACCTGATCCACGGCGATGAGGATCAGATGTACAGGAAGGAGGTCAAACATTTCGTGGGCCGGCAGAGACAAAAATCTGGTGCTCGATGTCGACAACACGAAGGAGATGATCGTCGACTTCAGGAGGTCACGGCCTGAGCGCACAGGATCGGACGCTCCACCGCAGAGAGAGCGGAGAACGTCAAGTTCCTCGGAGTGCAGATCTCTGATGACCTCACCCGGTCAAAGAACACCAGAGGCGTCGTGAAAAGGGCCCAGCAGAGACTGCACTTTCTCAGGAAACTGGAACGGGCATCAGGCCCCAGCAGCATCCTCACCACCCTCTACTGAAGCGTGGCGTCCAGCCGCAATGCTGAGAGATCCGGTTGTGTGTTATGTACATAATATTTAATGTGGCGCTTATGGGGACTGTAGACAGTAACAGAATAAATAGTGTAAAAATAAGTGACTAAATAGTCAGAAATGGATACTTGATGTTCGGGCGGGAGGCCTGGCTTCCTGTAGACGTGTGTTTATGAACATCCCATGTTGCAACTGGGGACGGAACTCATTCCCTGTATGTGGAAACAGATTTATTGAGGGCTTATCAATTAGCTACTGAAGCGGCAGATAAGACACACCTAGGGGACAAAAGAGTCCAAAAGAGTCCAAAAGAGTCCAAAAGAGTCCAAAAGAGTCCATCTGTTGGATGTTGGGGACAGAGTATTCCTGCAGAGTAAGTGGATTTCTACTCACCAATCTTCATAGTGACACCAGACTGCTAACGGTGTCCAAAGAACCCTCTGGAACAGAAAGTGGAGTTAGCTCCAAAAGCTAACTTTACAGATGGAAATGGCGACAGAAGGACCCAGGGACCACCCAAGTTGTAACTGTAGCTGCCAGAGGTGGTCTTTAGGCTCCGACAGAGGGAACCTCCTGCTGTCTCTCCTGGAGTTAGTGGGTAGGACGGCACGGCGTGGCAGCTCCAGAAAACTCACCGTGGACGTGGGCGGTGGCCAGGACGGAGTGTGTGGCGTTGTTTTCTTTTATCTTATTTACTTATTTTGCCTCGAAGCGAAGTGTGTTTTACATGCATGGACGGGGGGCCACGGGGCGGTGCCGGGCCGGCTGACGGTGCGTGTGGGCTCATTACCTTCAGTGAGGACTTAATCCACCTCTTAATACCACCACGATCACGTCACAATTATAGAAACGATCAACACTAAACAAAAACACAATATAACAAGACAGTTTGAGTGAAACCGCTGATGGTCGAGGACGGAGAGAAACATGAACTGTTCTTGATTTTGAACTGCATTTTGTTGCTTTGTACTTGTGACTTGTGCAATGACAATAAAGTTGAATCTAATCTAATCTAATCTATTCTGTATCTGGGAAAGAATGTTGTCCAGAACTCTGATGTGGAGTTCCTGGTAGTGTGCACGAATGTCTCCTTGCGCTGGCCCTCTCCCTGACCCTCGCTGAGAACTGAGAATGCCCCAGGCATGTGGAGGGTAAAAAGCAGATCAAATCTGTCTCAACCTGCAATCAAAGCCCCTGAATACAGATTTGAACTAGAGCTGCATTCTGGCTTGCAGACTGAGGCTACAGGTCTCTCGGCTCTGTTCTTCTGTTTGTTTGGTGTGTTCTGATTGTCCTAGTTGACTGAGGGGTCCTGGTAGAGGAAGGCTTTATTCTGTTTGAGGCGCTGCTTTTTGTTTTGTGATCAGTAGTGTTATTTGGACTGATTTCACTCAGCAGGACTGACCTGGAGACTTTGGAAACTTTAGCTGACTGATAGTCTGCAGGGGGACAGCTGTTTGGATTTGTCCCTGTCTCTGCCGGTGTCTCTCATATCATGTCCAGGTGACTTTTTGGGACTAATTTCTATTATCTCCTCTTTCACCTCATCGTCTGAGCGTCTTGACTGGCTCCATGCAGCAGGTATCTTATTACTATAAAATATGAGACCGCTTTAGCGGTGCAGGTCACTCATGCTCAGCCTAAAAGACGGTTGGCTCCAAGGCAATGCACAAATCCCACGCAGGAACCAAGCAGGAACCGAGCAGGAACCGAGCAGGAACCGAGCAGGAACCGAGCAGGGGCAGCGTTTCCTAGCGTCTCTCAGAAAAATGCCAATGCGGAACATGCTGAATCAGCTGTTAGGCCCTCTGTGAGCATGTGGCATTTAGATACAGCCTCATACCCACAGAACCTCCCCTCCTTCCTGTCTGTAGTCTCCATGTTGTCCCCGTGTCTGTGTGGGTTTGAATCCCGGTCGTCCTCCCCTCCTTCCTGTCTGTAGTCTCCATGTTGTCCCCGTGTCTGTGTGGGTTTGAATCCCGGTCGTCCTCCCCTCCTTCCTGTCTGTAGTCTCCATGTTGTCCCCCTGTCTGTGTGGGTTTGAATCCCGGTCGTCCTCCCCTCCTTCCTGTCTGTGTTGGTTTGAATCCCGGTCGTCCTCCCCTCCTTCCTGTCTGTAGTCTCCATGTTGTCCCCCTGT
>OMNV01029441.1:4780-26759 GCA_900303265.1 Brotula barbata
GTTCCGTGGAGTGTACGGAATGCAGCCAACACTGTCAACATGGATTTTGAGGCTACCACGTAGACACATGTTGGGCGAGGACAGATCGATGTAGTTGCTTCTGGTCTTATAAGAATCAGCGATTCAGGCTATGCCACTCGGGACACGGATTGCAGTGCGTGACACTCAGCAGATCGGGTCCCGACTGTTTACAGGCAAACCTTAGTCACTGGTCTTAACACAGTAGAAAACTACCACAACCAAATCGAAGAGAATATTTTCAATATCCCTTATTAACAGAAAACAAGGACCTGGTGTCCTTGTTTATAACATCAGTACAACAAAACATCAACAAATCAATTAAAGTTATGAAGTATTTCAACCAAAATGGAATACTAACTACCTAACTCTGCCTCAGACACCAAAGTACCTCACTCTTTGAAATGGTTGAACTATATTTTGGATTTCACAATCCGCGTGCCGTTGGCCTTGTGGCCGGTGGGGTGGGGGAGGAAACAGGTCGCTCCGATAAGGATTTGGGATTTGTTCCTTACGTCAGTCAGTCGATGTGGTCAAAGCCGCTGGCGCCAAACTTGAAGTTGGTGTGTGTGACACACTGAAGCATGAGGCTCGCTGGAGGCCTAACGTGGTGGACAAGGGCTCCGGGGGTCAGCGGCCCTGAAGGGCTGAGGGAGCCCGAAGGGAGAGGGGAGCCAAGGGGAGAGAGCTCAAGGAGAAGAGGAAAAGAGGAAAAAGAAAGATAAGTTGGCCAAGTCTCTGGTTTTATTGACCAGATGGTGTCTGTCAGGTCAAAGTGACCAATGGCCATTGAAAGTGGGCTTGGCTTCTCGGGTCAGGGAAATTCAACTATTTCTACTAGTTGTAAAAAGAGGGGGCCAGGGTGCACCCCCTCCCTTGATTAAGCAGCCAGAGAAAATGGTGGCTGTAACGTCTATGTTTTCTTTGTCCAAACACATAGATGGTCAGGCCCAACACACTCTTACGCACAACACTATTCACAGAGGCGTGACGTTGTCCAACGCTGAACCTGCTCCATGCTCCAGGTGTTGTCCAGGGGATCACGGCTGCGATAGGGTTTTAACTGGTTGTGGTGAACCACTTTCGCTTTGGTTCTCGGCCCATTCTGGATACAGTATTCTAGGTCATCCAGCTGGCCTAGGATCAAGAATGGACCCTCATATGACGGTAGACTGACTGATGGTCTGCCCTTGATGAGATACCACAGAGCATCTCTAACCTGATATTGAGTTTGGCAACAGTTCTTATCATATTGTCTCTTTGCACGTTTCATGGATTCACCAAGCACCTCTCTGGGAATCTGATGCTCCAGCTCCAGTCAGTTATGGAGGCATTGGATGTTCTCGGGAGCCAAAGGAGCGGTTTCGGGGTCACCAGATCCACCGATGCTCTCACTTCTTGGCCGAACATTATGAAGTTGGGGGTGAAACCAGTGGCACAGTGTCTGTTCGCTCTGTAAGCCATGACAGCGTAGGGGATCATGAGGTCCCAGTGACAAAGCTCCGCTGTTGTGGCCAGGATTTTTTGCAGAATGGCATTCAATTGTTCTACTTGGCCATCAGACTGTAGTTGGAATGGTGTGGTGTGTAACAGAAAAATACAACTTACCCTTATATTATTCTGTCGAGAGGGTGTCGAGAGTGTCCTGGGTGCGGGGCAGTAGGTAAGCGTCCTTGATGGTGCAGTCATTAAGGGCCATGTAGTTGATGAAGAGGCAGAACGTTCCATCCTTTTTATATACCATCACGATGGACGAAGCTCAACTGCTGTGACTGCGACTGGCCAGCCCGGGTTCGAGGCTCTACTTTATCTGGTGGTCAGGGTTCTGTTGCGGTTTAACTGGGGAACCTGGTCGGTAATCGTGGCATGCTGCACTAAACTTGTGCGACTGAGGTCATTAGGTCCAGTGAAGAACACATGTTATGTTTGTCATGCTCTCATACAAGTCCACAATCACTGTCCTTGTATGAATTACAGCAGAGGGGGTTTGCAGTTGTGGGCAGGTGGGGAGTGCTGGATAACAGGGGGCTCGTGTTGGGTGTTATCACAGTCACTACCGGTGGCAAAACTGTATCATGCAGAGTCAATGGCTGGGCACAGGCTTGGTGATTATGCACATGAGGACATGGGACTCTGCTCTGTAGATTTCTTCTTCAGTCCAGGAAGTAGTAACTTTCCCTATCCCTATGACCCGAAAGGGTTGTAGTGGCTCGCTACTTTTCTCGATGCGTTGTCTTTTTGGTTGCGGCCCATTGGCTAGCAGACGCCATTTTAGCTTAGCTTCTTAGCCAGGTGAAACAAACAGTCACTTTCTCTCCTTTGCTAATAACACGGTTTTATTCCACCGTTTGCCATATTGCATTATATTTTTTGAATTTGCTATGGGCCACCCCTGGACATTAGAGGGTCCCTTTGTGGTTGCCAGTGTTAAACCATTCCTGCTTTAGTGTCCAGACTGTATTTGGGAGCACAGGGGAGATCTACATGCTGCTCCAGGGTCAAAGTTTTCTGCTAACTTTGGGGCTAACCCCCTTTCACCGTAAGCAGGACAGTCAGCAAGCAGATGCAGGACATTGGACTGGTTCTTGTGCAGTCGTAGCCTTTATTAGTTGACAAATCAGCCCTCCGCTGTACAAATGACACACCACGGCTAACTTGTATCACGTTTTCAGTCGCCAGTCTCTCAGCCGCTCACACTCACTTGCGCTCTTGCTGACTCTCGCTCTTACGCACAGCTTACATACACTTTACGCACACCGCTATTCACACAGAGGAGTACAGTTGGCCTCTGTGGTGCTCCTTGTCACTAAGATATGCACTGAGGGATGACACAAAGCAGTGGAGGTGGTGAAGCATAGCTTTGTGCACCTAAATGGGGGATTGATTTTGAGCGAGGTAGCTCATGCATGGCTGGGTGAAGGCACTGTATTAATGGTTTTATCCCTCATATGGTTGAGCAGGGGGGCTTTCAAGGCTTGGCTGTGGTGTTCCAGCTGATTGCGGAGACCAGGCCCAAAGAAGAGGAACGGAGAGCAGAGAGTAGGACTGGACTGAAGGCGAGGGTCAAGCTGGCCAGGATCGGTTCCAGATATCGATTGTAATCATTGACCGTACAGGTGGGGCTGGCGTGTAGCGGGTGATCAGACAGGCAGAATCGGCAACTGGGATCCAGGGGGTCAGGCAGAAGAGTCGTCGAGAAGGCAGGCAGGGTCAAACATGAACAGGGCAGGAAACAGACTGGTATCAGGTAGATGGGTTGAAAACGATCACTTACAATAGAACGGACGGATAGCGCTTGTTAACATCTCACGCACGGCTAGATGACAAACTGGCGACGAGACATGGGAACACAGGGCATATATACCGTGGGGAGCAAGGTTAACGAGACACAGGTGAAACACATAAGGGAGGAGACAGGTAATCACACAAGAGGAAGTAAAGCAACCAGACATGACACAGGACGGGGATGTCAAAATAAAACAGGAAGTGACAAGACGGACACAAAACTCTAACGTGAGGGAGCCGTCATGACAAAAAGAGAGACATGATTTTTTATCATTTTGGTTTTGTAGTAATCATTTAAGAAAATAATGGTCAGAAAAAGTGGGGTAATATTTGTCTAATGACCAAAGAGACAACAATTCAATTCAATTTTATTTCTATAGCGCCAAATCACAACAAAGGTTATCTCATGGTACTTTTCATGTAGAGCAGGTCAAGTCCATACTTGAACAACAGGATGTAAATGTGCTGATGTAAATGTACAGTAGACATATTGATAGCCTTCTTGACAGCCTTTTACAGTCAGTGCTAGACACGTCTTCCTCTCGCTCTCTCTCTCACGCACACACACGCACAAAAGAGCGTCTCATGATTATGTTACATTAGAGAACATCTGTATGTGAGCTTTTATTTGATTTTTTTTCTGTCATTTGTCATTTCCCTTATTAACCTTCTACAAGTCATTGGTCACACGGTCTAAGACCAAAATATGTCAAACACATTGTGTTCACACAGCCTCTGCCTCACTTTTAGACAGAGGTGGCAATAGTCCTGATTCTACATTTTGTACTGATGGGTGTCTGGGTTTTTTGGTAGTTTTTTTTTTCCATTTTTGTTTCGCAATTGGAAAGCAAATGAAAACAAACAAACAATTATTATTATTACATGCACATACACCAGGTGTATGTGTATGTAATAAGGGTTTCTTCAATGGTTTATGGTAGTGGTTTAAGAGCAGCATCTGAATATTGAAGTCCAGCCATGACCTGGGACCTTCGCAGGGCACTAAACAAACTGAAACATACATGCACCTGTTCTTGGTGAAGGCTGGGTGGTGATATCAAATCTTCATTTGTTTTCCTTGGTGCAGGTGGGAGCTTCCTCTCCACCCTGAGGCCCCTGTCAGTGAATGCAGTTCTGTTCAATACAATCCACCCAAACATGAAGATGAATATATCAGTGATTTATTTATTAGGCCATTACTTTATTTATTTTATTTTACCATTGAGATCAAAATATCTTTTACAAGAGAGACCTGGCCAAGGAAGCATGGAGGAGGAATATACCTCATAACTCTCAGAGCCCAGACAGGGGAGGGTACAGAGATAATCTGGAAGTTAATCTAGTTTCACTTCATAGATAAAAATATAACAATGGTGTCGTCTGTGAGTGCTCAATGATGTCCAACCCACTAAACCATGCTCCCCCGTGCCAAGTTTTAAAATAAATACTTTGATAGTCTTTTAGCTAACTTTACTTTTCTCTGGGACTCTCCTGACACCGTGGGGTTTTATTTGGTTAAATTGTTAACCCAAAAACGTTGAGTCACCTGGTTCAGCTTCTGCTAAGGCTAACGAAACTCCAGGTGACAGCATGGACGATTTGACGATGACGTGGGAGAAGGTCATCATTGCCCAGGTCCACATTTTTTGTGACAAGGAGCTCATATCGTGGCTCCCGAGGGTGCGAGAGCTGGATTATAAAGTCAAGAAGGTATTCATTCATTCATTCATCAAGAATATATTTGAATACACATCAAAGGTGATGCCGGAATTCAGCCTGGTCCTGAGCTCAACAGCCTCCTTTTCCCGGCGAAACTACGGGTCACACACAAGGAGCAGGTCAAGTTTTTCACCACACCGAGTGAGGCCATGTCTTTTGTGAACACTGATTTAAACAGCGCATCATATAAACTCTCTTTGTGTGTACAGAGGAAGAACTATTGTAACTTGTCTAATGGCATTCAGACATCCCAATTTTACTCTTTATGAGAGACTGTCAACTTGTTATTTGTAGTTTTATGAGCCACAATTGGCAACGGAGTAGAGCATTTCGTAGCTTTCGTTGTTAAGCTAATTACAGCTTTTTGGGGAGCTTACCACCGGAAGCGCATTTAATGGTTTCAGGTTTAGAAGGATATTTGTGCTTTGTTTGGGGAAGCATGTTGTGGGCGGGTAGGGATCATGTTCAGGGGGTTGTTCATGTGTGTTATTTTTTACTAATATGTTCTTTTTTTAAATGCATTTTCTGTATTGTGTTTCATTACATTAGGTGGATACCAAATGGTCATCATTTCAGTGATGTCAGTATCAGATGGTGTTATGCATAGCAGCATTGATAACAATCTGTCATTGATCTAATGGAATATAAATGGTTTTCGTCATATAATTAAAAGGGGCCGTGTTTTCTCGCATTTAAAATTACTTAAACTGGATGATATTTTTCTTCTGGAAACGCATATTGGTATTAATGAACAGCAGATTGAGAGCAAATTGGATCTGCCAGGTTTTCCAAGCGCCTTTTACTCCAAAAGCCATAGGTGTGACCATTCAGTTTTGGTAAATATACCATTTCGACTTGACATCATGAAGGCAGACCCATATGGCAGGTACATTATGATTTCAGGTCATATTAACTCCTTTCCAATAACAATGTTTAATGTCTATGTCCCTAATGTTGACAATCCTGACTTCTTTTGCAAGGCTTTTGATAAGATACCAGCTTCAAGCCGCAATGTTATGATTGGAGGAACCACCTGCTGTCATAACCTCATTGCAAACTCTGAACGTCCATCCATTTTGTGCTGCTTCTCTGGGTCCGGGTCACAGTTGCAGCAGATTGAACAACCAGGTTCTCCAACTCATTTTGGGGATGCTGAGGTGTTCCCAGGCCAGCTGAGAGATGTAATCCCTCCAGTGTGTCCTGGCTCTTCCCCGGGGCCTTCTCTCAAGTGGACATGCCCGGAATATCTCCCTTGGCAGACGATCAGAGGGCATCCTGACTAGGTGCCCGAATCACCTCATCTGACTCCTTTTGATGCGAAGAGCAGCAGCTCCACTCCGAGTCTCTTCCGGATAGCTGTGCTTCTCACCCTGTCCCTGAGGTTTTTGGGTTGCTGCCACGACAAGCATCGATAACCTTCTGGCCGCAACTCAAAGCAGCTGCTTCAACAATGGAGAGCCTGAACAGGGTCCACTCAGACTCCATGTCCTCGGCCTCCCTCAGGATGCAGGTGAAGTTCCTTCGGAGGAGTGAGTTGAAAGTGTTGCGGACAGGTTCTTCCACCAAACCTTCACTACTCATTTGGGCTTTCCAGGTCTGTTCAGTGGCCTACCCCATCGGGCCATTTGCCCAACTTATCACCAGGTCATGGTCAGTCGACAGCTCTGCCCCTCTCTTCAGCTGAGTGTCCGAAAGAAACGGTCGCACGTCTACTGATAACATTACAAAATTGATCATAGACCTTTGAGCAGTATTCTGGTACCAGGTACACTTATGAACACCCTTATGCTCGAACATGGTGTTTGTGGTAGATAGTCCATGACTAGCACAGACGTCTAACAACAACCCAATATTCGGGTTCAGATCGGGTAGGCCGTTCCTCCCAATTGCTCCCCTCCAGGTCTCCCCATTGTTGCCAACGTGAGCATTTAAGTGCCCCAGCAAAACAGTGGAGTCCTCAGGTGGGGCCCCACCCAAGGCCTCCAAGAGGTCTGGGTACTCTGAACTGCAATTTGGTGTATAAGCACAAACCATAGTCAGAGTCCTCCCTGCAACATTTAGTCGAATTGGGGGCAACCCTCTCGTTCACCGGGGAGAGCTCCAAAATTTTGGTGCTCAGCCTGGGACTAGTGAGTGCCCCCACACACGCCCAACGCCTCTCACCCTGAGCAACTCCGTAGAAGGAGAGAGTCCAGCCCCTCTCCAGGAGTTTGGTTCCAGAGCCCATACTGTGAGTGGAGGTGGGTCCAACTATATCTAGTCAGTATTTCTCAACCTCCCGCACCAGCTCAGGCTCCTTCCCCACCAGTGAGCTGACATTCCACGTTCCTAGAGTAAAGCTCACTAACCGAGTATCCATCCCTGTGGGCCATTTTAGCTTTGCCCTTTGGAAAAGCAGCAGGTCCAGGTGGCTTTGGCTGTGATTTCTATGAGGCATTTCATGAAAAAATAACACCTATCATGTTAAGGATGATGAACGACTCCATGAAAAATAAGAAGCTTCCTAGCTAACTCTACAAAACAAATGTTTGCCTTCTACTTAAAAAGGGAAAGGAATCGACCGACCCAGCTAGTTAGACTCATTACTCTTCAAATTGTCATCAGAGGGTAATAACTAAAGTCCTGGCCACAAAATTAGGAAAACACATCTCAACTATCATATATTCTGAAAAGTCTGGATTTACTGCCGGTATAGTCTCATTTAACAATGTTTGTCTACTTTTAAATACACTATACTCAGCTCATGCAAGGGACATGGAAGCTGCCATCTTATCTCTCAATGCAGACAGTGAAACAATTGGGGAGAACTTTAAAGAGTTGTTTAAAATAAATGATTCCAAACCAGTTTCTTCTGTCCTCACCAATGCAGATAATATCAACCTTTTGATCTGCTACGTGGCATAAGGCAGGGCGACCCCCTCTCTCCCCTTCTTTTTGATATCGCTTTAGAACCTCTTGTAATAGGTATAAGGAATCACACAGCTAGCCACGGAGTAAAAGTGGGTCACCCTGAAAGTCTTGTGAATATATGCTGATGATCTGTTAATTTGTGTATCTAATCCTGTAGTTTCAGTTTCTAATCTCTTGAATTACGTTGATTCATTTGGTAAACTATCGGGCCATATAATTAACTGGTATAAAAATGAATTTACCCCTCCTTGAATCGCCGCCTTATCGTGGTGGACAGGTTTGGGTACTTAAATGATCTTGGGAGCTATGTTGTCTGGAACATCAGCTCCTGGTAGGACCTCCCATGGCAACTTGGTCCCAGGCGAGGAGCCAGACTAAGAGCGATTCACAAGCCAAACATGAAAGGCACAAATTTGTAACACGCTAACTCGCCCGGAATAGGGAAACCGGGGCGTCCTCATGGAGCCAGGCCTCCATTGTTGAAGCTGCTGCTTTGAGTTGCGGCCAGAAGGTTGTCGGTACTTGTCATGGTGGCAACCCAAGAACCCGCTGGAAGGGAAGCCGTCAAGCCAAAGAATGAGACCTTTTGTACCCAGTTGGCACAGGGGACCCTTGAATCAGCTGACAGGTACCGGCACCAGACGGATTGCGGCTTCCGTGGTTGCGGAGGCAAAAAATTTGGGCGTGGGAGGAGCCATGTAAAATTACTAACTGGTCGGCCCCAAAGCTGTTCTGGCAAACCATCTGACGCCTCAGCAAAGGGAGGCAGTTCATAGCCCAAGCTGTCACTAGTGGGGGCGGAGAGCTGCTCATCCGGATGGGACACATCGTCAGACGATGGAAGGAGCACTTCGAGGAGCTCCTTCACCCGACCTCCAGGAGGGCTTGGGTGCGTCAGATGCCATTTCTCTGGGGGAAGTCACTGTGGTAGTCAAAAAGCTCTGCAGTGGCACAACACCGGGAGTGGATGAGATTCGACCCGAGATGCTGAAGTCCCTGGATGTTGTTGGTGTGTCATGGCTGACACGCCTATGCAATGTCCCATGCAGGTCGGGGACAATACCCATGGACTGGCAAACTGGGTTGGTGGTTCCCATTTTCAAGAAAGGGGAAAGGAGGAGGATTTCAACTACAGAGGAATCACACTCCTCAGCATCCCCTGGAAAGTCTATGCCCGGGTGCTGGAAAGGAAACTCAGACTGATAGTCGAACCTCAGATTCAGGAGCAACAATGCAGGTCCAACCCTGGTCATGGAACAGTGGACAGTGGCTTTTCTCTCTCGCGTGAATACTGGAGGGGGCGTGGGAGTGTTTGTTTAAACTAAAATGGGCTTCATAGATGTAGGCGCAGACATGAGTGTCCATCTGCAGTGCATTTTAGAAGAAGAAGGGTACTTCATCGATCCCCTTAGGGAAATTAGCTCTCTGCACTTTAACCCATCCTCAATGAGGAGCAGTGGGCAGCCAACACATGCACGCACACACACACACACACACACACACACAGCGCCCAGGCACCAACTCCAGATCTTCTACCTTTGCCTTGGTCAGGGGCGACGGTTGATGATTAACCTAACCTGACGTACATGTTTTTGTGGGTGGAGGAAACCCATACAGACGTAGGGGGAAAAAAGAAAACTCCACACAGAAAGGTTTGGAGGTCAACCCCAGGATTCGAACCCACAGGCTTTTTGCTGTGAGGCAACAATGCTAACCACCTAAATGATTATAGTAAGTGGAGTGGAATCAGACATCTTGTGTCCACAGGATTCCAACATGCCTGTTGTATAGAGACAGAGAAGGGAAAACAATCTTTCTATGTTTCTGCTGCATGAGTGGCAGCCAGTTAGAGCAGCTTATTCACTTTTTAGTGTCCTTTGTTTTCGCGCTTTTTTTCTATGCAAATCGCACTTAATTGTGTTCAAAATTATGGATGTGCAACTGATGAGACTTGAGTTAAGTTTTTTAAATTGTTGTCGGACCTTTTTAAAACCATATCGTGAACCCCATTCGGCCACGGCTCTACTGTTTACACCGGGAACAGCTTTTGCACGGTGCAACACTTGAATACTCCCAAAAGAAAGACTGAAGACCCCCGCGTAATGAAGGCGGAGGAAGAGGGGATACATCTGTACCGTCTGTTACTATGGGACCTGTAAGATCTGAGGAGAAGAACTGAGGGAGCTGACCGGGCTGCAGGGGGAGGACTCCCAGTCCCTCCTCCTCCTCTTCTTTCATCACCCATACCTGTCTTCTACTCTCCCCACCCTCACTCATTCTGTTGAAGGCCACACCAGAGACAATCAATCATCGGACCCACTGTGTGCAAATTTAGGATTTTTTTCAGTATGCATAGTTTTGTTTTTGGTAAATATAGCTAAATCTATAGTAAAATATTGTTAACCCCATAAAAAGCTTAAATTCTGCATTTCGGACTAGCGACTTCATTTATGATCAGGATCCTCCACATAGCATGTAGACAGCCCAGCTGACCAACCATAAGCTTGGTCCTTGTTTGATTTGAAGCAGATTAGTTGACTCTGTTCCATTGTATTTATATTTTAAAGTAAGTACACGTGTAACATGCGTGAACTGCCTTCTTGGTGTTTACTTAAAAGGTTGGATGATAGTGATTAGTCTTTTTACAGCAATCAAAATATCCTTGGTCTGGGAGTACACCTACTGCCTCCAATCCAGGAACATTTAGATGCTTCCCTTGTCCACATTGATTGGGAGGCCTTGACTTTAGTGGGATTTGACAAGATTGGAAGGGTAAGGAAATGTGGTTATCCAGGATTAAAGATTCAGTTTGACGTGAAAAAACAATGGAAGTAATCCTGTGGTTAAGATACAGACACACACACATATATACACACACATATATATATATATATATATATATGTGTGTGTATGTTGTTTTTAATTAGCATACTTAGCACAAGTCCTACCAACATGGCACCAAATCTCTTCTCTCCATATGGAATAAATATACAACTCTTTACATTACAACTATATGTGCACTGCTGCAGGGCAGGTGAGCATGCGTTCATTTCACAGCAGATTCCGTAAATATATTTTTTTAAATAGACATAAACACAGAGGAAACATTTGGACAGAGACCAGAGGGGAAAGACATGGAAAGAAACAGAAGATGGACATCAAGATAACGCAGGAAACACGCTAGGTGCCTTCTCTCTCTCTCTCTCTCTCCCTGCCTGTCTGTGTGTGTATGCGTGTGTTTTTCTTGCTGCCACGCTCCTTTTACTCAAATATGTTTTCCTTTTTGTGTTGCATGACAAATGTGTCAAATGTATTTGCCTTCCAGGATTGTCCCGATGAAAGCAGAGGTTCACTGACTGTGGGGTGAATACAGTGACATGGCACTGAATAAACCTCTCCCATTAACATCAAGTGATCTCTGCCAGACTAACGTTACAGAACAATAAGTCCAGAGCCGGAGTTGGAGAGACTGTGCACCCATGACGGGAACCAATTCATCCACTGAGTCGGCAGACTTACAGTTCATAATGACACTTATTTCATTAATTTGATCTGAGAAATTACACTCATTTAGATTTTGAAGCAGTTGTAAACTATGACTTTCCTGAGGTGTGTGTGTGTGTGTGTGTGTGGGCAGGGGTGGCGCTCACAAAAAGGTTAAAAACCACCGGACGACTGTGTGTCAGTGATCTGAAAGTGCTGCCAGTTGGCTAGGAGGTCTTGGGCTGTTTCACACAGACAGCGTGACGACAGTGCAGCGTGTCTGCTGCTGCTGCTGCAAAGCTTCTCTCTTTCACATTGGACGTGTAAGTGCACAGACCACCTAGCCAAGAATTCACACCAGTAACAAAGTGGTCAGATTTTGGTCATATAACAGCTCGGTGCTACAATTTGATAATGCTCTACCTCTAGTCTGTAGATATTTGGTGAATAACTACATCAAAGTGGCCATCCGGTTCCTGTGGTAACTGCCTCTCCAAGTTGCTATGCGTTGTCCATGTCATGCCATCATCCATCCATCACCACATGGTATTTACTCATCAGGACCGAGCAGGTTGTGTATCTATGATGGGCCAGAGGTTCATGACCCCCTTGTGTGGCTGTGTTTTGTAGGTGAGCGTTTTTTATAGAACCCCCAAAACATTATCTAGTCATGTACTGCTCGTAGTAGGCATGTGAAATTTTGAAATGACACACCTCGGACCTGACATGTCACCATGACACTGTGTCATGAAATATGACACACACAGAGGAGCAAGTGACGGAACCTCCACACCGCACACTGGGTTTGGCTTTATTTTTGATAATATGTGTTTTTTTCTTCTTCCTGATTAAGAGACCAGTTCTTTGTGCGTGTGCCCAAACCACATGCATGTGTGATATGGGTAGTTGTAATTCTCATATGTACGTTGCTTTGGATAAAAGTGTCAGCTAAATGCCAATTGTAATTGTAATTGTAAGTGGAAATCAGCCTTTCTGCTTAAACTGCCAGCTATTTGGACTTAATTACTGAGACGATCTGTTTGGTGCCTTATTTGGTGTCCTTCCCTATAAAAGCAGCCCAGAGCAGGAGTCGTGAGGAGAGCATGAATCATCTGAAGCCAAGTGGAGCAGTGGACTGTGATGGAGGGAGCTTGACTGGATCAGGAGCACCACATGAAAAAAGGAAGAGAAAAAGAAGCCCTGGTGGTATATATATTGATTGATTGACACCCCTCTGTGTCCAGAGCTAGTACCTGTCCCTGGGCCTGTGAGTGCAAGCCTCAGCTCCTACCCTCATTCTGTGCTCAAAAGAGAATAGATGGTTGTTTAACCTGCCTTCAGAGTCACCTGGTCACTCCTAGGACTCCTTTATACTCCTTTTCTTTTTTTTCATCTGCAGCATGTATTATGGATGGTGTAACTGGTTGGCATGGGCGCTGTTCGGTGCTGTTAGTGTGAAACCGACCCTAATCTGTGTTGCACTTGAATCCAGCTGAATCTGGAACTAATCTGTGCTGAAATGAGACGTAGTTGTGATTATGGTTATGGCTTCATTTTATCTGTCAATACACCTCGTGGCTTTGGTATTAGTGAAGTATGAAAATCGTGAAGCTGAGTCTTCGGGCAGACAGAGAGATTTTCTGACTTATGGGTGTATAAAGTCCTTGTCTAGGATGCACAGATCTGCTTCATCAGGACATATGCTGAGCAGCCACTGTGACTACAGTGACTGCCAATGGCAGGATTCCAGAGCACACCACAGATGAACTGCTGCCCTCACAGGTGAAGGCTAAAATCTCAGGGGCAGTTAATGTCTTTGTAATGTTCGAACAGGGGAGCTGTGTACATAGAGAGCTGTCAGCAAATTATCAGAGCCAAAACCATTCCCACATTCCACATGCTCTTGTATAGTAACATATTACCTACCTTTCAGATATGTGCTAGAAATCCCATGAGGAGAAACCCTAGAGACAGAGAATGAGAGTGTGTTGGACAGGCTGAGCCAAACATCTGGCTGACTCTACAACATTAGTGACACTGATGCTGAACATATACCCTGGACAGCATTTCACACACTTTAGGTGTATGACTGATCATATTTTACACATCACACAGAAGTATCACACAGTACATTTTCTTCTTAAAGTCATACGAATTTACAAAATAAGCCAATGCTTTCTGTGTGATATTTGCTTTTCACTTTACCCTTTCCGTAACCTCGTACAATAGTGCAACGATAGTACTTACTCTTGCCACAACTAAGGCTAAATGTATCTGGATTCCCAGAATCCATCATTTTATAATTCTTGCACTTTGTAAAAAAATGTTTTGTTTGAGTACAATTTGGTGTTCCCTGCCTTTGCCCCAATGACAGCTGGGATAGGCTCCAACTCCGACGCAACCCTGACATGAATAACACGTCTAGATAATGGATGGATGAGTTGACATGTATACTGTCTCCACAACATTCTAACAGACACAGCTGTCACGTTATGGACACCTGAAGGTATTCAAGTAGGTGCCCAAGGTATCTGTGTACAGGTACAGGAGCACAGACACCAGGAGGCGACCAAGGTGGCTACTTTTCTCACTACTGACACAAACCAGGAGTCTCCTGATGTTGTTAGTTTGCATTAGCTTGATGATGAGATGTTTGGATCATGACAATCCCCACTGATGCCTCCCACAGGTCTCCCGTACTATAGGACATGTGATGTCACTCACCAAGCCATAGAATTGACCGATTTAATCTATCTGTCTTTTTCAACTTTAATAAACTCTCATCCACTGCCCCACCGCCCCTCCTCCTTTTTTCATCTCTGTCGGGAACAATAAGAACCAGTGTGGTTGCTGCTAAGAGGGAGCAGATGCTGGAGAGCTGCTGCCCACTCAGTGCACTAAACCTCCCACCACAGGACTCCGACTCCCGTCCCTCCGCCTCCTCCACAGCCACAAAGAACACAGACCAGTGACAGCTGTGCCAACTCGGGCCTCCACCGCCCACCTCCACCAAGGGGAGATATGGTCACACTGGCAGTCATCCTCCAAAGGCAAAACACACCAACATGGACAAAGCCATTCACTGGCTTCACTGACTTGAAAACCAACAGCACAAATGCAACATCACTGTGTGTGTCAAACATATCTGTCCAAAATACAAAAGGTCTGATTTACTAAGATCCCACAGAAAGAGCACATAGTCATAGTGTTCATTCTAATAGACTGCACATTTGGCAGAGGTGGAAAGTAACAAATTACATTTACTCTCGATATCTCCAGCAAGATGCTGGAGATCTTCTTCCAGTCTGTGGTAGCGAGTGCCATCTACAGTGCTGTGGTCTGCTGGGGGAGCAGCATCAGTGCCAGAGACACCAACAGGATCAATAAACTCATAGGTAAGGCCGGGACCATCGTAGGACAGAACCTGGAGACATTTGAGTCAGTGAGGGACAGGCGGTCACTGAACAAACTGCTGTCCATCATGAACCATCCCTCTCATCCCTTCCATGACACTTTGTTTAAATTTTAGATTTGTTTAGATTGCTTGCTGTCATAAATACAACAGTAAACAATATACAGTCATCATCTGATGATGATTTTGTAAAGGTGTTGTTTAATTACAAAAAAAGAACCTAGTTTGAGTTTTATATATATATGAATACATTTTAAATGAGCTACTTTTTACTTTTACCCAAGTGGATTTTTACATCTGTAATTCTACTTGTACGTAAGTAAAATTGCATCAAAGTAACAGTACTTCTACTTGAGTAGATATTTTTTTGTACTCTTTCCAACCTTGACATTTGGTTTGCATACATTTTGCAGGTGACCAACTAAGACTAATTGTGCAAATGGCAAAGGGTGTAAACACGGTGTATTCAAATGAGGGTTTTGCGTGTTTTAATGTTTTTTGCCACGGACGGTTTGGATGGAAAACAGAACTCGGGTCACTTTGGGAGACCCGAGCATGTACGCCAGAAGGACCCGGACACAAGCAAATACAGAGTTCTTCTTGTGATTGGTACCAAATAAGCCCTCAGTTCACCCAAGAGCCCCCAAAATGGTGTTGCAGGACGCGCAATACATCTGATTTATTTTTGCCTCTGTCACTCCAAAAATTATTGTGGAAAAACTCAGTGCTCCTCATATTCTTTCATTGTGTCTATGTCTCCTCCTTGCCACATTTACAGCAGCTTCTACACATGGGAAACTCCACAGTGCCATCCCACCCAGTAAGACCAGCATTTATTTTTTTTCCATGTCATTTCCTTTCATCGTTCTGCAAAAAATAAAGCGAGAAAATAAAACATTGAAAAACCAGTACAAACAAATATTTGTAATGTATTTATTTAGTATTTAATGTATTCATCATCATTCTATCGTAGTGCTGATATTGAAGAACACAATGAGTCCACATGTGCAAGAGCTGGACTGGATATTAATTTAATGATGGCATCACGTTGTATGTGTTGACAGACACAAGAAAATGTTTTGTTAAACTGGTCATTTTTTATCACATTTTCTTTTCATCCCTGATTGCTGTCAGTTACTGTAGAATTTCTGGTCTTTTGGGGGAACATGAATGACAGAAAACATCTTTTGTCTGTCTGTCTGTCTGTCCTCTTGTTATTATTATTATTGTAAGAGACAAATTCATCATAATAGAATGATAATTTGCTGTTGATTATTGCCTTTTTGATTTTGATAAGTAGAAAATAGTTAATATCTAACTGTTTTCCTATGTTATACCACTTTGTCATACGTTTGGGTCACGTGGCATAAGAGTCAGGAAGTCACAGGTCATATTGTTGTCTAGAAGTTGATATAAATGTTGTTAGTTACTCAGTTCAGATCGTGAAAGGTGCTGTGCTAGTGTGGAACCAAAAAGCTTTTTGACCATGAACTTGTGAATTCATGAAATTCATAACTAGTGAACCCTTTATGCTGTTGGAGTATAATTGTGCCTTTCATTCTGAACAAGGATTACTTTCATCGTTTTGTTGGTCTAACTTGTACTAAACACGGAGTCTGAGTTGAGTTGCCGTTCATTTGTCGATCTGGACTCATGAGCAGCCTGTTCATTGCATCTGTTTTAAGGATGTCAAATTTGAAGCTATGTGAAAACACGTGAGCTCAAGTAAAGTACGTGGACACGCGTCAAAACTCACTCTCTTTTCTATTCATCAACTCAAGTGGCTTCAGAACCTCAAAGATTTGTCGAGCTCATACCCTGGTGGCCACAGACCTGGCATCTAGAGGGCTGGACGTCCATGACATGACTCACCTTAACTAGAACTTCTCTCCAAACATTGAAGAATATGTGCAGGACAGGACGTTCAGGTGCTGCCGTTGCCCTGGTAACCGGAAAAGACTGAAAGATGGCCACTGAGCTGATTCCCACCTTGGAGTGAGCTGGACAGGATGTCCCTGAAGAGCTGGTGGTTCTGGCAGAGCGCTATGAGAAACATAAGACAGAGGGAAATGCTTTATCAAGGGGAGGAAGAGGGGGCAAGGATAGAGAGCAAAGCCGAGCATTCTAACAGACGCTCTTATATTGAACTACAAGACCAGTGTCAAGTATTATAATATCATTTATTATTATATCTGTTGCTGGTGTCTTATGCTAGTGCTTTTATACCTGTTACAAACGGGCATCTTAACGGCACTGCTGCATTACCGCTGCCCAATTCAAGTCCAGTTTATTTGTTGCCAAATATCAGAAAGGGCTTCACAGCACACATGCAAAATAAGGTGAAGCCATTGTGTTCCCATAGCTGCTGCCCCTGAGTTTAGTCCAGGTGAAACGGAAGAAAAGGAAACGTGTTCCTTGTTGTGTTTTTCCTCAACGTGTGCAATTTTTGTTGTACAATTTGCTATACACACATTCCTCTGTGGTAGACCATGCCTACTGAGGATCAGACCATCCTTCCAAAAGAACAAAATACATGTTGATATGCCTCATCATTTTTTGAGCATCGACACTTAGCAAGATGAGAGAAATGATTTAGGAGTAATACCAAAGGTTAGGACACTGGTGGACCCATCACCAAGAGACCTTGGGTATTCTACCTTTAACAATGACAACCATCAAAGTGTGATGCAACGGCAAAGAGAGACGGATGTAATGAACCAACAGCTGTTGCGTCTTCCCAAAGAGATGTCCCGCTGTTCCACAGAGATCCACTTGAATTCAAGTAATTTGTGAGATCTTTCAGACACACTGTGAACTCCAGGGCAGAGAGTAATGCAGATAAGCTCTACTTTCTGTAGCAATAAGAAAGATAAAAGAAAGAAAGAAGGATACTTTTTTGATCCCTGTAGGGAATGAAATTGAAGTGGTGGGCGACTAAAACAGATATTACTGATGCATTCAAAATTATGCCTGTTCACCCTTCTCTCCGGCTTCTCTTTGTGGTTAAGTGGCATAATGTAAATTCGACTTTGCAGTCAGGCTTAAATTTGCAGAGGCAGCCTCCCTTTTTTTATCCATTGTCAGAGGCACTGTGCTGGATTCTCCTTTATGTGTACAGGATGCTGTTTGTTCTTCACCTGTTTGATGATTTTCTGCTAATCGACTTTCCATCTGTGCAGCCCAGTCAGTTTTTAGTTGTGCTAATTTCCATGATTCAAAAGCTTGGTATCCCACTACAAAACTCAGTATAGAAAATCAGTATTTCCTTCTGATGAAACAGAAACCTCAAATTCTCTGGCTTTTTTCACCAATGGGGGTTATTTTCAAGAAGGTTAATGAGACTTTATTGATCCCCGTAAGAAAATTAATTAATTAACTCATCCTCAATGAGGAGCAGTAGGCAGAACACACAGGCACATGTAAACACACACGATAGCACCCGGCGACCAACTCCAGATCTTCCACATTGCCTGTGTCAGGGGCAACGGAAGGAGTGATTAAGCTAATGTACATGTTTTAGTGGGTGGAGGAAACCGGAGCACCAGGAGGAAACCCACACAGACACGGGGAGAACATGGAAACTACACACAGGAAGGTGTAGAGGGCAACCACGGGATTCAAACCCACAACCTTCTTGCTGTGAGGCAAATGTGCTAACCACCACGCCACCTTGCCCACCGTATCCATGAATTTTTTCTGGCTTAATGTCCGTTCTTTAGAAGTTTCCCCTATTCACTAAATGGTAACAGGCATTCAATTCAAGGCCAGGTGTCATAAATCTTGACTCCCCAAATCTTTTTTTCAAATCCCTGCACAGGTCTGCTCCTCAAAGGAATTCAAGAATCTCCCCCTTTACTTCCCAATGAGAAACTATCAATTACTATTGATATTCGTCACCTCATGGTCTCTACTCTTCCAGGCGACTGTTTCCCTTTCACAGATGTCGTTCTGACAGCACTGCTTTCTATGGATTCCTGCGCTTCCTGGAATTCACGTTTGAATCTGTGTCCGTCTCATCTTCACGCCCTCTATGCCAGTCTGACTTTTTTTTTTCTTTTTTTTTCATTCTTGCACCAGGTTTTCTATTGTATGTTAAATTCCATGGTCAGTTACCTTCAACTGTGTCCCAGCTCATTTTAAAACTTTATTATACCTCTTTCCTTTATTCTTACATGTACAGTATTAATTTTTCTTCTTTTCTTTCTTGTGTCATCAATGTCCTTCATCATATGTCAATGAAAATCTAAAAAGTTTGACAATGATCACTTTGGGACACTTCACTACATTTCCATGCTAACTCTGTAATTACTTCCCTACTTCTACTAGGAATGGAATGCAGTTTACTACTCATAATCTCTCTTGTTTTCACTTTTAAGTCTGCAGATTGGAGACACCAATTCATTTTATAACCATTAACAAACCTGCTTGTACAATACAATAGTAGTTCAATGAAAGTATAGATATTCCTTCATAATTTGACAAAATATTTATACTTCACTAAACTTTAAAGTTTCCTAAAATATACTCAAGTACTGTATTTGTAGTTGGTTACTTTGTCAAGTGATGTTGCTTCACTGGATTAGAGGCCTGGTTCATTAAAGGCCATAAAGGGCATATGATCAGAGTCCTTCCTACACAAACCGGGTTCATCGGGTTATATATAGTGCAGACACTGTTGCTCCTTGGGCCCATAGAATGACCACCTGCAGACAGTAGAGGTGAATATGTGAACCTGAAAGCACCTTTAGTAGTTCTCACTGCTGCAGCAAGTGGTTCACCGCTGAATAAAAGTGGTTTACCAAAAAATGTTATTTGTTGCATTTCTATATAAACATGGACAATGAAACATAGTAAAAGAAAAGTATGCATATGTCTGTGAGCAACTTTAGGGGAAAAAACCCTCAATTTATATTTCATAATTGGGGCATTGCAGAAGTTTATTTTGAGCCCACATTGTTCATCTCAGTTGCCAGAATTCTTCTTTCATACCTTGTAATTTTATGCATCAGTGTGCCTGCGCACACAGTTTGGACTGAAAGAGAAAGCATGATCCAAAATCCATGAACAAAATACTGTCCCGTGAACATTGGTGGACACCATGAGACCATGTAAAGGATCACGCATCAAGACGCATGCTGCTTCAAGGATGTTGAGCAGTAGCTTGCCAGGCAGACTGACAATGAAGTCCATCTTTCCCATCATTTTGAGTAACTGTCTTTGACACTAAAACAAGTCACCATTGTAGGAAAAGATGCTGCCAGGATAGCAGCAGTCAACTCCCTTTCCATAACTCCATTCTGTATACAACATAGCTATTATTTGTGTATTGCTGGTACAATATGTTTGTTTCTAATAGCAAAGATACTTTTCTTTCCCTGGGGTTGTCTGCTGCATTTAAAACAGCTGTTCTCGAACCACTATTAAAAAAACCAATCGGTTAGTAGACGTGGCAGACTAAGAAACTGGCAACAATTTATTTATGCCTTTTCATTCTGGTTTCAGAGCCTTCTACAGTACTGAAAGAGCTCTGACAAAAGTAACAAATGATTGGCTTCTTACAGCCGATTTAGGCGCTTCCTTTTCTAATCCTTCCACATCTAATCCTCATTTAAGTGCAGAATTCGATGCTGTTGACCACAAAATATTACTTGATGAACTTGAAAACTATTTAGGGGTCAATAACTTGGCTCTCTCTTGGTTTAGATCTTACCTGACAAGTAGGTCCCATTTTGTCGCATAGAATGATGCCAGGCCGTCGCTGCATCCTGTAAGGTTTGGCCTGCCACAGGGTTGGGTACTTGTCCCTATCCTATGCTCAATTTACATGCTGTCCCTTGGTGACTTTATTGACAATTTTGGTATAGATGTCAATATGCAGATGATACTCAGTTATACATCTCCAAAATCCCTAATAATCATTCTTCAAGCTGTTAAAGGCTGGCTGTTAAAGAACTTGCTGCCTCTAAATGCAATTGAAATGTTAATCCCAAACCCGAAGAAGCAAAGATTGTCTTTTGAGAACATTATAATAACTATTGATAACTGTCACATTAGACAACCGTCAAAAAGGCATAACCTTTGATTCAGATCTGACTTTGAAGGATCACATCAATAATTTAGCCAGGATCACACCATTCTTTGATCTGCCAATGCCAAAAGTCTAATTCATGCATTCGTTATGTAACGCCTTGACTATTGCAATGTTGTTTTCTCTGGTTTAGGTACAACAGTTTTGAAAATGGACTGCATTTCTATAGTGCTTTACAATGTTTTGCCTCATATTAACCCATTTATACACACATTCACACACCGACAGCCGAGGTAACCGTGCTAGGCCCACTTGCTTGTCTGGAGCAATTTGGGTTTAGGGTCTTGCTCAGGGACCTTTGACATGGAGGACCGGGGGATCGAACTGGCAACCCTTCAATCACTAGGCGATCACTAGGCTGAAAAAACATCACTCCAATACTATCGACCCTACATTGGCTCCCTATCAGCACCAGGGCAGATTTTAAGGTCTTACTCCTTACATATGAAATATTGCATAGCCTGGCTCCTTTTACCGACCTCAAAGGGGCAGGCACAGTGCAAAGACAAAATCCTTTGGAAATAGAACCTCCTCCCACTGTGCTCCTTTTCTCTGGAACAAACTCCTGGCAGATATCAAAGAGGCTGACAGTCTCACTGTATATGTAAATTTTATTCATTACACTTAAACTGTGATAAATTGTTCACTGATACAGGAATTGAACACAGTCTCTGTAGTGCAGGAGATTAGCTAACCTCGGTCTGGGTTAGGTTTAGTCAGCAGTAGTAAATGGACTGCATTTCTATAGCGCTTTTCTAGTCTTGAGACCACTCAAAGCGCTTTACAATGTTTGCCTCTCATCCACCCATTCATACACACATTCACACACCGACCGCCGAGGTAACCATGCAAGGCCCACTTGCTTGTCGGGAGCAATTTGGGGTTAGGGTCTTGCTCAGGGACCTTCGACGTGGACGGGCAGGGATCGAACCAGCAACCCTTCGATCACTAGGCGACCACCTTACCACCTAAGCCACGTCGCCCCAAATGAAATGACATTTTCACCTTCAATCTCTTAGCTGAGTTATAACTTGTACTGATCCTATACATCAAACAAAGTAACC
>OMNV01029441.1:26779-44668 GCA_900303265.1 Brotula barbata
ACAGATATTGATATTTAGAACATTTCTAGGAAAAGAAACAAGGAATGACATTAATTAGCAAACTCCTGAGCATAACCTCTGCAAACAGATGCTGAATTTATCAGGTATCCTCAATCACTGATGATGATGAGTGCCTGTGAACAATATCACACACAAGAGAAGAAACAAACCTGCTATCATTAATGAACGGATGCCGTTAAGTACGGAGGCTGTATTTCTTTCCAGACACACCTCAGACTGCTGCGTGAGAGGTAAATGGTAAATGGTAAATGGACTGCATTTCTATAGCGCTTTTCTAGTCTTGAGACCACTCAAAGCGCTTTACAATGTTTGCCTCTCATCCACCCATTCATACACACATTCACACACCGACCGCCGAGGTAACCATGCAAGGCCCACTTGCTTGTCGGGAGCAATTTGGGGTTAGGGTCTTGCTCAGGGACCTTCGACATGGACGGGCAGGGATCAAACCAGCAACCCTTCAATCACTAGGCGACCACCTTACCACCTAAGCCACGTCGCCCGCAGTGTACTGTGGATGGGTGCAGATCCCATCCCCCAACAGCACAATCCCCCTAACGACCCTTGTTGTTATGAGACATTGTATGTGACATTGGGCTATACAAACAAACTTGTCTTGACATGCTTTCAGAAAGTAGAAGACATACAACAAAATTTGGCTAAAATGCAATTGAGTATTTTTTGTGAACATGATGTATGAGACATTTACAACTGGCTGCTGGGACTCCGATGCCCATTGTGCACCAAGCATCTCTATTTACACAGAGATTTCACCCTCAGGTCCAACTTTGGACCACAAACCAATGCTAGAGCATCGCTCAAGTTTAAACCTTTATTGGCGCATTGTGTCAGCTTAAATATAATGTTACCACTGGTGCTCATTAAAAGCACTGAAGTATGCCAGACTATCACTCACGCTCTCCCAGGGCTCATTCGTTTATCATTTATAAGGTGTTCACCCACAGTCTAAACAGTAAGCTTGAGTGGCGAACGTCAAAAAATATTTTTGGTCTAAAGTCAGTTTACTAGATGTTGTTGATTATTTTGCTAGATGCAACTGGGTCACAGATAAGTCTTTTCTAATAAGCCTTTTTAATAAGTTTCAGCATCCTGGAGAAATCTGGGTTCCCTGACTGTGAGGTCCTTTGGCCTTTGAATGGACCCTCACAGATTCCTGCGGATTGAAACTGCTCCATAATCCACCCAACAAGAAGTTCTGAGTTTAGACTCAAAGTGTTTTCCTTTGCCTCTTGACCCTTATATATCGGTATTTTTTAGCCATCATTGTAGAACAACATACTTCTGTTTGGCGATCCAGCTTTTATTTCTTATTGTTACCTTTTGATTTGCTTTTGAAATAGTATCCCATTAACAGGAAGAAAATGACTGTTATCTCCAGTAGGCTGCAACAAAATAATAATAATTAGGGCCCGGTTGATATGTCTGTCCGACGATATTATCGACCGATATTGGCCTAATGCAGATATATCAGTATCGATGTATATGTTCACCGATATGCGCCAATATGAAAACTTACACCAAGCACACTGGGATAATTACGGAGTTGGTCCAGCAGAGTGTGCTCTGACTCAATAACTGTGAGCACTGCTTATAGTGCACGGCTCATCAGACGGTGGGAAGGACTGATGAGAGCGGCGTGTTGTTCATGGTAAGTTGCTAACTAGTTTATGAAAAGTTAATAAACAATGACACCGTCATTCCTCCTTTTCAATATAACTCTAACAACCCTGGCACCAGCCATGTCATCATGTTTAAGACACCTGTATGTTATATTAGCAACATTAGACAACCTAGCAGATTGAAAGGTAAATATCCAAGCCTTTTTAGGCAGCTCAGTGCTGAATTGAGACTGTCGAGTGTTTACTTCATGCTACGTTGTTATATAGTTGGTGAAACGCAATGCAGGAATGTAAATTAAATAGTAAATAACAATAACATATCTTATCTTCGTGTCATTTTAGTCCACTCTATTCTACCTGTAATGATACGTAATAACATTAGTAGGAGTGTAAATAAAGCATAATTTGTACCTTGTAGGACAATGGTGTCACTTTTCAAAAAGAACAGATCCATATGACACCATATGAAGATAGCTCACCGAGCTACATAAAGATTCTCTAAAATTTACTTTTCAGTCTGCTATGTTATGTTCCGTGATTACTTACCTGAACACACCGTTCTCATTGGTAAGTCCCATCGTACGCTCAGCTGTGCACAGTCGTGCAATGGAGTGTAAACCAAGCATATCAGTAATGTTTCATGTGTTCATTCACACATCATGCTTCCTGCATTAACCTGTTGGATTGGCAGTAGTTTGCTTCCCCAGTTCCCTCTATTGAATTGATTTCTTAAAAAATGTATGGTTAGCACATTCATTTACTTAAATAGAAATCCAAAAATTATATATACTGTATATATATCTGTGTTTTTTTGTTTAATTATTTATTCACACTAATATAATCCTAATAATCATAAAATTAGTGACCTTGATCAATGTAAATGATCTCAAAATTTTGTAGAGATGTCACTTTAAATGCTGAGTGAGGACTACGAAGACTAAAACTAAAGTTGGTCTTATGTTGCTCTGTCACAGAGAGACAGCACTATGACTCTTCATATTGTTTGCATGTTTATTTGTTTTTGCCCATTTTAAGACAGCAGCAGCTTGGACTGCGTTTGTGAGCTTATAAAGACTTCAAAGTTAACACGTAAACAATGCAGCATTCAGACCTACCATAACACATGACCACACAGACCAAAGATCTGCGCCTGCAGGGAACATGAAGTTGATCGTCTGCCACAGCGTTTGGTCTTTGGACTGTTAATCTGTAAATTGACAGAGAAAGGAGCATATCAGCTTATCATACATTATATCAAACTGACATAAATACACAAACAATAAAGCACTACTACGAGAAATTACATAAATTATTAATATTTGCTGTTGACCAGAAAATGCCCAAAAAAGTCCTCACTATAGTCCAATTATTTCTATGTATTACACTAAAGCCAAAGATGAAAATATTTCCCATACCGGGACTCAAGTATAGGAATTTGTGTATAAAGGAATGCCATCAAATTGATGCAGGTAAAACTTAATCAAACAATAATTGTACTTTTCCTTATAGAATAACTTGTGGATTACCAAACAGAACAATGGTTCTTCTTAATCAGTATGTTTGACCCTTTGACCCAACACAGCAACAACACACAAGCCACCACCCAGAAGCTCAATACTTATCAATCAACGTGGATATTATGGCTGCTGCTTGAAGACTATATCATCTAGCTGAGCGTGGAGCCTGCATATTGAAAATTCTCCAGTTTTAAGACTAAATGCCAATGAGTCCCTGAACGTCCTCTCCGGTTGTTGAACTGAATGGTTGTTAGCAGTAAGAAGTGAGCCCAGTGTGTGCTGATTCAGAGATCAGGATCTGGATTTTCAAAATGTCACCTCTGTCTGTGTCCTTTATTATGCTGCAAAGTTTGAGCCCATCAGTGCATTGATGTGTCACCATGGCCCTGTTGAAGGTCCAGTGGGGATCCAGTTTGACTCTGGAACGGAAAATGGAGATGAATTAGCCACAGATATCAGAAAGGAATGGTTCTCAAAGGTTCTCGAGAAAGACAGTGCCTCTCCACCTGCATTAGCACTGGAGGATCAATGAGTGGGGACAGGTGTTTCCTCCACATTCCAAGTCCAACAGCCCTCATGTTTTTCATTCTGGTTTTCCTCATCGCTGGGGGGCAGGGAAGTAGATGGTGGACAGCTGAACTATTTTGAAATTGCAGACAGAGCTGTGGGGACTGCGTTTTTGAGGTCAAGCGCCAAAATGGCAGCAGAGTGTTCTAGCTGCGGTCGAGCACCGCCCCGACCAAGCTGTCTATTAAAAACACAAGAGAAGGCACAGGAAGCCAGACGCAGCAAACCACACGTGCACCCAGAATGCAGCTCAGCTCAGCCCACATTGGATCTGGATCCCAGAGCAAAGAGCCATCTGGCTTTGAAGCTGTCAGGGGCTCACGAGCTGCTCATGTGGCCACAGCTTCCAAAATCAAGGCTCACATCAATTCGTTTTTGGTGGTTAATTTGTTTACCCCCCTTTGCATGTGCAGTACATTTGGTGGTGGGGGGGTGGGGGTGTATTGGTTTGATCCCTTCTCCATCTGGGGTGGACCCTGCCTGTTGGATTGGCTCCAACTTCCCTGTGTCCTACAATCACAGTTTGTCATTGTTGTTGTTTTTTAGTGACATTCTTTTGGAGAAGACCGCACTGTGTCAGGACAGCCAGCAGTGCGTTTGAGGTAAAAGTGTAAAGTGTAATGGATGTGTATTCCAAGCCGTGGATGATTTTGAGACACTAAATGTTTCCAGCTGGAATATCTTTTATAGCTTAGTGTCAGCAGCATGCCATTTTTTTACATTCAAAGTAGACGACACATCTCACGAAATGAATAATGATCGACGCTGCTCCTCGTTATCACCACGTGTGGTGTTACCTGGACCTGATGAGGATCATCGATGGCAGCTTTCACATGAGGGTGGAATTAAACTGGAAAAATAAACAGGTGGAGGGCACCTGAGCCATCCCAAACGTGTCATGATCTATGTCAATCTTTGAGGTAGCTCAGACACCGCCTACACTAAAGTCTTTCCATCAGTTGATTCATTCATGGCTCATTGATACATCAGGAGATTGAAGTAATTGATCTATCATGAACTCATTTGGAACATCCAATCATATTCCCACATGTACCTGGCAGTCCTTTCTGCGACATTATTTTGAAGCTTTAGATTACACAGCTATATGGTCTTTCAAGCCAAGTCTGTTGTCAGGATATGGGCAGGGACCTGCTCGGGGACCCCAGGCTGGTCCCTTGGTTTGGGCTGGCATGTTTGGGGCTGTTTGCCTAAACAAATTAAAGGCGTAAGGACTTGGTGGGGGTTGCTTTTATGTCCTCCCCCAGGCTGCAGTAGCTCCTATTGGACTGGAAGAATGGGTAATGGGCTTAAAGCATTCCGCATGTTCCCGGATGCAAGGCAGCCTTTAGTGGACATCAAAGGGCTCTGTCATTTACAAATCAGTCATTTGCGTTGACTTTTTTCAAAATAGACTCATTGTGGTACACATACTTTTACTATTCAAACAGAAAGCATTATTGAAATGTCCTTTGCTGTGCATTATGAACTCAATCTTATTGTTGAATGTAAAGTAAGTTAGTTAATAAAGGCACAACATATTTACTTTATAATATTACCTTTCATATTTAATTGTATTATTAATGATTCTGAACTCAACTCATTTAAGATATCCATCCTCTTCACAGCAGATGAAGCGTTGTGATTTGCTCACTCTTAGCTGTTCTGAATGAGTGAGTTCACCCGAACACCAACATGATCTGTCTCTGACAACAAAGTACTTTTCAAAGTACTGCATGTGTTTTGTCTGCTCTGACTGGCAGGTAAAACTGCATGATCATGGAGGGCTGTAGGTTGTGGTTTGTTGTTTCCAGAGATGTGGGTTCTGGTTCTGTTTTGGGCTATGGAGCGCATCACTTTTACAGAGGGTGGTGCAGGTTGGTCATGGCCACTGAGGTTCAAATCCCAGTTCATCCAACGTAGATAGGATGTCTCAAAGTTTTCATTTGAACAGGAAGGATCTGGACTTGTTCAGCCTTGTCAGAGGTATGAACTCTTCTTCTCATTGTCATCTCTGGCCCAATGAGCGGTGGAGCTGAAAAACAAATCATCAGGTTGTTTCCCTCTTGGTGTCTTTCATTGGCCCGTTAAGCTGTTGAGGTTTGAACTGAAGCGTGCTTTTATTAGTTTGGGGCCTGACTGGCCTCTAATATCCACAGCAGAGGTGAATTCAGCCATCTCTAATGACGGCTGGGCTGCTCTGGATTAGCGTTTCCACCAGATAAACCTCACTTCCAGCCACGTACAAAATGTTCTCTATGTCAAGTTATGCAGTTACTTTACGTTACATCACACACCCCATCGTGAACGCTGCCTGAACAATGACGCTGGAATTAGGGTGTCTTTACGTGTACATGTACTTGAGCCCAAATAATTCAGGCCTGAACATACTCTTGATACGAGTCCCAATATTGTGTGTATGTGTTTCCATGATTATATCCTGGTCTCATATAGCTTCTCTTAAGGGTATCCTGCTCATGCCATTCTGATGTAATTCCCATCAGATGTGGGGGGTGGGTTGACTCTAATCAGTTCAAGTAGTGGGGAAGCCCAGTGGAGGAGGGTAGGAGGTGGGCGGTGACAATAAGGACTGGGTCCAGTGTTTAAACCCTGCCTGGATATGCTATTAAAGTACAGCATCCGGATCAGACTGCCATGCTACAGGATGTGTGTGCTTAACTCCATTTAACTCCACTAAAAGGGACAGAGAGCCTTTAATGCCCACAATAAGCCGCTTCATTCAGCAGAGCCACACAGCTCTGACACACAGGCACAGCAGAACCCCCACGGGTTCACATCCTTCAAGGCAAAGAGTTCAATAAAGAATGAAAAATATAGTCACGTATTACCAGGATATTATTGTTATTATTATTATTATTATTATTATTATTATTATTATTATTACTATTATTATTATTATTATTAGTAGTAGTAGTATTCATCTCCCTTATATGATGACATGTTCTTTAGGACAGTTTGTGTAAAACTATGTGTGTGTGTGCGTGTGTGAAGGATAGGGAGAGGGAGGGCAAGAGAGAGAGAGAGAGAGAGAGAGAGAAATACACAGCCGCTCCCCTAATACCAATCCCAGCGTTCTTTACCTTCACTGAGAGCTCAGAAGGGGGCGGTTGACATCCAGTGTTGTCCAGTGTCCCTCCGCTGCAGCTTCTGTCCCTCCCTGAAGTTGTGGACTTAGGTTTCTACAACTTAAACCACACACCGAGACCGAGAGCTTGGATAACGAACGCTCTGCGGTGTCCAAGGTGAGGACGTTGTTTTGCATCAGGGAATCTTCTTCAGGTAACTGGTATGTTTTTTTGGACATAAGGACTGCGCGCTTGTTTTCTCTTGAGTCGCTCTCTGTACGTTAGAAGTGGATCATGACGCTTCGCGGTGCTCCGTGTCTGCTCGTACTGCTGTACGGATGGAGCTCTCTGTACGCAGGAACCTGTGCCATGTTTAAAAGAGACCACGGAAATGGTAGAGGACATCCTGTGGACAAACTGCATCAGTCTACCAACGCAGACCAAACCGACACGATGACGGAGCACATGCAGGTGCTTTACGCCAAGTACAACCGGGCTGGATTCCTCTTCAAGGACGGAAACACTGTCCGCAGTTTCAAGGCGCACTGGGGTACGTATCCGCAATGTGCGCGTCTTTACGCACGAACAGCAACTCCGAGCTCAAGAGACCCGTGAGAAGTGAGCAGCTTCCACACACTGATGTTAAAAAGGCGTTCAAACATCTGCACACAGTGTGCGCCGAATATCATTTAGATGGCAGAGTTTGTGTCCAACTTCTGAATGCTGAGGTCTTATGACGATGAACGTGAAATCTAACGTCAGAGTCTGTGCGTGCTGCTCCACGGTACGCGTGGATTGACTGCGTGCCGGTAACAGTAAAGGCACCATCACTGGCCAAGTTGGGCCGAAGTTTGTGAGAGTGTACTGCCCCCTGTCGATTGATAGTTGTAATAGGTTTACACAACCCGACAACAACACAGAAGGATAAGAATATCATCATCATTATCATCATTACATTACAGTTATTATTGCTTTGGAATGACTTTTCACTGGTGTCACTCTTTACATTTGCAGGTACTGTAAATAAGAAGCAGATGCAGATTTTCAACCTCACCTCACTTACTAAGTCAGAAGACGTTCTCTCAGCCACCCTCCACTATTCCATCGGAGACCTGCTGAACAGCAGCCACAGCTGTTGTCAGGGTAGAGGCTGTAACCGCCGCGGCACGAGGAGCCACGGCCAGATTCAGATGGTGATTTGGAGTTTTTCCTTGGAGGATAGTAAGATGAGGACACTGGGACATTTTCTTGTGAATGTGTCGATCCTCTACAGGGACTCTATCTCTTGGCAGTGGAAGGATATAACTGGCGTGGTCAACCAGGCCGAGCGCCACCATGAGCTTTTTATTGCGATCGAGGTGCCTGCCGAAGGAGCCCGACCGTGTAGGAGACTCCGCTCCGACCGCTCGGCCTACATTTTGGTTTATGCCAATGATTCAGCCATTTCAAAACCTGAAAGTGTGGCATCCACTCTTCAGAGACATCGCTCTAATGGACCGGAAGGCTCAATTGCACCCACCTTCCACAAATCAGGACTACGAGAGCATAACAACAGCGAGGAAGGACGGCCACGGTACAAGCGCTCAGTGAACATTCTGCTTCCACTACAGAACAATGAACTTCCTGGTCCTGAATACCCATATGAGACAGCTGGCTGGGATGAGACTGGTCCGTACGAGCCGTTTGAAAACAAACAGGCCAGGCGGCCACGTAAAAAGACTCGCAAAAATCAGCGGCACAAGATGCCCCTGCTGCAGTTTGATGAACAGACTATTAAAAAGGCACGTAAGAAGCAGTGGAACGAGCCCAGGAACTGTGCACGAAGATATCTAAAGGTGGACTTTGCTGACATTGGCTGGAGTGAATGGATTATTTCACCAAAGTCCTTTGATGCCTACTATTGCTCAGGGTCCTGTCCTTTCCCCATGCCCAAGGTGAGTCTCAGAGTCACTGCACACTTATGAGGATGGGCTTTACTCCTCCTCACATGGTTACGGCTGCTCACTGCCAATAGTAGAAAAGTTGAATGTCATCGCCATCTTGTGGTCCACCTTCATCTTGTGAGACAGCGCACAGGAGATGAGATAAGTCAGTGTCACTGTTCAACAGTGAGGGTGAGGTACAGCATTCAGCCAACACTGGTGGGATTTATTCATGTCAAAATGTCTGAAATCCACATGAAACAGCCAGGTTCATGTAGTTCCAGTGGTTTGGTGGTATGGTCTGTAAAGCCACATTTAGAGCCAAATGTGTGACATCAACAAAAAGAAAGAAAGAAAGAAAGAGAAAATAAGAACATTATTGTCCCAATGTAGAAATCAGCCACAAAATGAATCATTAAGTTCACTGGTTTAATCAGTGTTCAATAACAAGTTTACCTTCTGGGCGTAAACAGCCAACCAGACATAGATTGGTTCCTATTTGTAAGACTGAAGAAAGAACAGTGTTTGACAAAAGTTAAATGTAATCTGGTAAATGTAACCACAATGATAAGATGAGTGCAGTGAAGTAGAAAACTTACAAAAACAAGTATCAGTAGCTAAAAGATGGCCTGAAGTACTCTTGTCAAGTTAATGTACTCAGAGATATTAGACTTCATGATGCAGGAATAGACGAAAAGGTCAACTTTCAAACCACGTCAGTCAGAAAGTCCAGGACCCGCACAGTGTCTGAAGACTTCAGTTTGTCCCTCTCACAGGTTCCAATAAGAATCACCGCTTAGCTGATAATATCGGAGCTATTTTAAACATGGACGTAGTGCTTTCACCCATGCATTCATTCACTCACTGAGAGTCTCCACACAGAATTTGCACCAGAAGAAGTTCAGCTGCTATTTCTCAGAGAGCTGGGTCCGCGTTCTCTGTCTGCATTGGTACTGAGAGGCAGCTGGTCACCTGATCAGCTGACCTGCCCACTGGCCTCTTCACTCTCACTAACTAAGCATTAGTGTGGTTTTTCTGAGTACATCTGCACGTTGTCTCTTGTACATTCAGTATTTCCTCTGATAATTTGTTTCTTGTGTTTGTTTCATTCTGCTCCTGTCACACACGTTTCTTACGTTTTCCTCAAACTGGTCCTTATAGCGTCTGACTAAGCACACTGGACACTAAATGACAGGTCATAACTGTTGAACCACATTATTCCCCATTAGCAGTGTCCATCTGTTCGCTATCATCTAATACACAGGTTTCAACACTGTACAATGCAACATTAAACCTCAAAGCAGCATGCTGTAAATGCGCGCATTACTTGACATATTGCCAAAAATGTTTTATGATGACATTTTTTCCTCAGTATCATGGAGCCCTTTTTCTTACATCAGTTCAGTAACATACTTGCCACAGGGCTGGCTGTCATGGGTTCATATGATCAACTATTGTTTCACCACAGTTTGTGAAAATGCATCAATGTTTAAGAAGTTAATGGTTGAAATCAGACTTAAATTGGTGGTAGGACATGGTAAAGGATGGGAGATGGACAGCTTTGGGGAGTCCTCTGTTGATCTAATCTCTCTTTTGATTGAGCTGGTCTGGCTCTGTCCCATTTCCTCTCTGTGTTAGAGGAGGCTAAACATTTACCCAATATCTATACTGGGCGTGTGTGTATGTGGATGAAACTGATATCTAACTGTCAGATGATAGGATGGGGGTAAAATGTAATAGACAAAAACTTGAGGCCTAAGGAGGCCTCCAGGTGAACTGACCCAGACTGTCCTCTAAGTGGCACCATGGAACCATGGGAATGCCATTGGACCTCTCCAAATCATACAGAAGCGTGCAGCTTAAAGGGTTATAATGTTTGTCACTTTCAGAATAAAATCCAGAACATTTGCAGGAGTTTAACGTCCTTTTGTCTCCATCTCTTCAGACTCTGAAGCCTTCTAATCATGCCACCATCCAGAGCATAGTGAGGGCGGTGGGGGTCGTTAAAGGCATCCCTGAACCGTGCTGCGTCCCTGAGAAGATGTCCTCCCTCAGTGTCCTCTTCTTTGATGAGGACAAGAACGTTGTGCTGAAAGTGTACCCCAACATGACTGTAGATTCGTGTGCGTGTCGATAGTGAACACGCACCTCCCATCGAACAGGAGAGAAGGAAGCACAGAGAGAGGAACAGCAGACTGTGCTCTGGTTTCCTGCCTAACAACCATCCACATGAAACTTTTGACAATTTTTTCCACGGGAAGAGGAAGATAACACCCTACCTGTGGATGGATCACGTACCTTATTAACCAACAAACAATATGGAACAATCTTGCTCCTTCACGTGCCATTTCATGTTGGGTGGCAGCAGAGTGAAGGCGACCATCAATTTAACAGTCTCGACATGTACACCTGAAAAGTCACCATCTAATAAGAGAGACATAATGGAAAGAGGACAACAAGTGGAAATGTATTTTCATTTTCTGATGCCTTAGAAGGAGTCCGGCTGGTCTTTTTCTCCTTCTTCCCCAACATCCCAAAGATGCCTTTGTACACAGTTGCAGCATTTTTGTTGCTATTTGTATGTATTTATGTATTAACAGTATGAAAAAAAATGCAACATTACAAAGTTATTGTCTTGGCTGAAAAAGAAAAAGAAAAAATGATTCCAAAGGTAGAAGTTTGACATGGACATATGCAGTTTGTTTAGGTACAGAAGTCCCCTGCCATCAAGGACCAGACCACACAGTTTATCCCACACACGGCTTTAATGTTCCAGATATACCAATAAACTTTGTTTTGAAATAGAAATGGATATTTCTGCATATGTAAAATCACTTGGTCTTGTGAGGATTGTACATTCGAGGCACATTTTGTTTCATTCATGAAGGTATGAATCGCTGCAGGGGGAGACCTCCCTCCTCCCTCCCCAAGACTTGTGTTCTGTTCCCGATGGCTGTGCTGCTGTTCTTCTTGGCGAGATATCGGAAACAAATAGAATCATGTGACAGTGGCTCCATGTCTTGCTTACGGTCCTTAACATAACAGCACATGGGTTATCATGGGGACTGGAGAAGTCAAGTCCAGCGCTGGAAATCATAGATATGTGTCACTTGCATCGATGCTACTCCAAGGTTTCCAAGTAAACCTGCGGGTCTAGAACCCAATTCGTTTTCCACTTCAACATTCCTAATGCCTGAAATATTCCTGTATAGTAGAGGACTTAAACCAACACCAGTTTTAGGTCAACACTTGAGCTATTATCTACAGACAGCATGACAGGTGAAATGGGGTCCAACACAGGACAGGAACACCCTGTCATATGCCAAAATACCTTCCCACGGGAGTTCGGACAGTTAAATTAGTTAGGAAGATAAATCTATTTTTCAGACTGGACTAAATGATCCATGTTTACCCTTTCACAGACGTGTACAATGTTTTGTATATAGCACATTATACAGTATGTTGATAATATAGTCATTTCTAATTCAATTTAACCACTGTTGGTTGTGAACAGTGGACTGTTTGCAATGAAAAGAAACGTCGTTCTTTTGAATAATATGAGTCATAAGTGCTTTTGCATTAATTGTTCAGTCATGTCATGTAAATTTTATGCTGTAGGTAGGAAATGCTTGTACAAAGAGCTGCATAACAAAATCTATTTGTATATGGAAATGACCTTTGACATGCATCTATTTATTTTCTGTGTATTACATATCTGGTGAGGGTGTGGATTTCATAGATGGGGGGAAAAGGAAATGGTTGGACTTGCTGATTGACATTTGTCACTACTGATGTGAAAGTGCTGTGAAGGTCCCCCACCTGTAAGTACTATCATCCCAACAAAGCATTCAATACAATACAATAAAAAAAATGTATGCAAGGCTCGGACCGATCAAGGTTGATCTTTACAAACTTAAAGGTGTCTTAAAGGGCGGTGTTCACATTTTATGTACATGAAAATGACACAAGAGGAAGTTGTAGACTGTACACAACATTCTGTCATATATATTACAAACCAGACAGACGCACAAGAGGTACATTTGACTCATGACATCAAACATGATTATGTCTTCAAAGAACACTTGTGGCGTGAAGACGATCAGCATCTGACCGAACCACAGGTGTTGTTCTGTTGATTCATCAGAATCAGAATCAGAATGTCTTTATTGTCATTGTACAAGTACAACGAAATATGAGGTTGCTCTGGTTTATCAACAAGTAGTTTGTGCGTTAAACGTGGCCACTGCCGAATTACGGCTGGGTTTCTGAAATGAAATGTAGCCACAGCTTTGATCAGCAGATCCTAGTAACAAAGCTGCAACTCACCCAAATGATGAAAGCAACTAGGAACCCATGTAGGTTGTTTATACTTTTCAATTTACAGTGAGCAAACATATTGAGAGTGCATACAAAACGATACAAAGAACATACAACACCAGGATGGGGGACAAAACAAGTAACCCTGTTGTTGGTTGTCACTATTCCCCCTTCATCGTCTTCCCTCCCCTTGCTCTCTTTTAGTTTAGGCAACCCTCAGACCCGGAGGTTCTTAGGAGCAACCTCAGGAGTTTGCCGATTTGTTTCAGGTGGAACAGAGCCCACCCCGATGGGAGGAGTCTGCTCATTTGTTCAATTTGAAAGTGAAAGGTGGTCTGACACCAGGTTGTCCAAAGCCACCAGGTCTGGACAACCTGGTGTCAACCTGGTTGTCCATGACAACCATGACAGGTGACATATTTCTACAAACAACTTTCTATACTGACTGTTTTAGTAGTTCCTACATTGTTGCCAGGGCTCGAGTTTAAGAACGTCCAAAAAAAAGGATTGGGGAGGACGAATATTAATTTTGTTACAAATTTGTGACGATAGTTGAAAGAAAAAAAAGCCCTGCTCACGTTAAAATGAACAGTGCCTAAAATGAGACCGACTGCAGGTAAGGGCTGGGCGATGTATCCAATATACTTGGCTTGTTCTGCGTGACCAAAGCAAATGTAATCATTGTTTTTAATCTGCTCTGTTGACCTCCATGTCTGTCGACCATACATGACAACGGAAGGCAGTAGAGACGTAATTTACTTCACTTATGTACACTTGTTTAATTTTGGTGCTGTATAAAAGTGTTTTTATTGAGTTCAGCTGTCATTTACAGTTTCTCTTGTCTCCTGTGTTTCACCACTCCACACACACAGAGCTCAGCAGAGCTGTAATGTTACATTACTGTTACTCCGTCGTTGGTTATTTTGGCCAACTTACATAAGTGTATATGAGTGTAGCCCACTTTTCACTAGCCTCCTTTTTAGAAGAGTAGAAACAGTATTTTATATCCTGACAAATTCAACTTTTCTCATCCTGTATAAGGACCTACCCCCTACTGGAGTAAAGCTTCATGAGAAATGTATTTTTAAGCGTCTACGGTCCATTCCAAAGTAACGACTAAAAAAAGCAGCTTCCTGGTAAACGATTGTGCGTTAATAGGACACAACAAGCTGTTTTACAAAGTTTACAGGAAAGAACAGGAAAACGTAGATAAAGTGACATTTTGAGAAAGCATATACAGTACAATTGATGCACGTTATGGTAAATCTATTTAAAGAGAAAGAAACCCCCAAAAATAAATAGGCATGTTTCAAAGAGGTATGACACTGAATAAATAAAATAAATACTGTTCTGTTAAATTCAACAGGATTGTGATGTCCCCCTTTTAACATGCAAGTTTATAATTGTTCTAATTGACTAAGGAAATATCTATCGGATAAGAGTGAATTTGGGATTAATTTTCACAATTCACTACAACTTAGGAGAGGTGCAGAAATACGTTAGGGTGCTTTAGTTAGGCTAGATCATGTGAAATTGATAATGAATATTATGCTGAACAAATAAGACGGACTGAAGACTTGAGTTTGTTTATATACTATGTTATGATGAATAGACTTATGATACTGTGAGTTATTTGAAATCTGTTGATATGTTTGTGAAAATCCAATGGGAGAGAATCTTTAATAAATCATTTAATTAAAAAAAATGCCATATTCCTGAACAATCTGTCCCCCTCTCCTCTGAAATCAAGGCCACACCCAAGTTTCTCTGATTGCAAACAGCAGGAGGAGTCAGCCCTCACCTCATTCCTTACCAGTTTCAAGACAATCGATACCAAACATAGCACCCTCTGGCTCTCTGGATGATAGGCACCCGAGATCTGATCCTTCATCGTCAACACTTTCAACCTCTGAGCAAACACTTTGGACATAAAATTAGTACCTTGGTGTATTTGAATGACTTTTGGCAAATGTAAGGTGGTAAAGAATGTCATCAAATCTTTTGGAAAAAAGTTGTGCTTTGGTAGAACAGAAAAGCTGCTCTCTTGTACGAGCTTCACTAAAGCCCTGCAAATGAAACTCCACACTGAAGGTATGAAACTAACATGATGTAGAATTGAAGAAGAAACTCTTAATCTAAAAGTTGCAAAAAAGCACTATTGGAGGCAACACTTCTAAACCAGGTAGTTACAAACCAGCGCAACACGTAACACTACCAGACAGAACAAGTGCTACATAACAAAGTGCATTTTGCCATGGGTCTACCCAAAGTCAAAACTAGGCATTCAACTTACAAAGTAAGTAAGTCAGCCTTGCATGGTTACCTCGGCTGTCTCTGCGTGAATGTGTGTATGAATGGATGAATATGAGGTAAACACTGTAAAGCAATTTGGAAAAAAGTGCTATAGAAATGCAGTCCATGTACCATTGCATGAGACAGTGCAACCCAAGCAGTAAATAATACTAATCTTAGCTTACTGAGAATCTCAAAATGAAGTCCTTCCAAAAAAAATTAAAATCATTTTACCACAAAACAAAATATAATTATTAGATTAGCTCTATGTTCATTGAGAGAGATATGCAGCCTGTTTGTTGAATGTACTAGTATGGAAATGAAGTTATTTCCTCACCAACAGATGGCAAGAGGCAGCTGGATTCAGAGGAGCTAATAGACATTTGTCTCCAAGGTATTCCCTGGATTTTGTTGTACTGTTTGAAAATAAGGCACCACACCTCTCAGAAGGAGGTCAACAGATAAGACTGACATACTTTTTGTCACGCCCTCTGCCTCCTAGTCTCTGTGTGTGTGCATGTGTGATCTGATTGCAGAGCTAAAGTCAGGTATGCAGATTAAGGAGCCGGTCTGCTCAGCTACAACTCATCAACAAACTTCTGTCAACTACTTAAGCCCAGTTCAGAAATCCAGATCTGGACAGATTGTCGAGTCAGTTCACTCTCAAGCCATCTGTCTGTTTGCAGGTCTGTCCTATACTTTGTCTAGGCTATTTCTTATTTCTCTGCCCAGATCCTGTCCAGACTCCTGTTCTTGTAACTGTTCCACAAGCCTGTAACAAAAGAGGATAAATCAATACAGATCCTCATCAAAACAATGCACCAGGGATGGCCAGATGACAGGACAAAGACACAAAGTAAAATCAGGTCATACTTTTCATTCCAGGAGGAGTTGAGCTATCAAGATTGAATAGCGTTCAGCAGTGAACATGCTGTCGTTCTTGGTGCCAGCATCATTCTTCAGAGAGGAAGGGCATGAATGACCAGGTCAAGACATATGCAGTCAGGGCTGTTAGTGGGCATGTGTATTGCTTAGATCTGTTTAGTCAGTGATCCTTTCCGCAACGTCAATAAATCCATCATTATAATGTGTTTTAATCACACAGGTCACCAATACCTGTCTAATCTCTCTATTTACACTAAGTGCCCAAAAGAGCCAGATAATGAAGAACCCAAGGGTCTCCAACAAACCCAGAGCCTTCAACTATCAAGCCACCGGAGCTATTTTTAGTTCTAATAATAGCCCTGCCAATAAATTCCCTTTTATATTGGATGAGCCTCTGGACAACAGTTATACATTGTGCAAAGGATTAAGCAAGGTGTCTGACTCAATTCTACATGGCATTAATAAATGTTGTAACACTTTTGAAACCAACTTCCAATCACCAATGGTATCACATATCTGTACACACCTGTGGGCCCACATGGCTAACGAGTTAGCTGCCAGCAATCTCAAGACACACATGCAGGAGCTTGAAGTAGTCTGACCTATGGAAGCACAACAGCCAGCTTCAAACTAAGGTGCTCGACTTAGAAGAATGCTCAGTTCATGCCCAGTGCCCAAGAGCACCCATTGGTACACCCATGGGCATGTTGGTCTTAAAATGAGGAGTGGTCAGGTAAAATGTTGAGGTGTTGCTATTGTGCAGCAGAATGCGCAGGTCCATCATAGCTTAAGAGCTGAGTTTTATTTCCTCTCCTTTCCTTCTTCTTCTTCTTCTATTTTTTGTACGTAGCTTCAAAATGAATTTTCACATTGTTGTGACGGGCGACGTGGCTTAGGTGGTAGGGTGGTCGCCTTGTGATCGAAGGGTCGCCGGTTTGATCTCTGGCTCCTCCATGTCGAAGGTCCCTGAGCAAGACCCTAACCCCAAATTGCTCCCGACAAGCAAGTTGGCCTTGCACGGTTACCTCAGCTGTCGGTGTGTGAATGGGTGAATGCGAGGCAAACATTGTTAAGCGCTTTGAGTGGTCTCCAGACTAGAAAAGCACTATATAAATGCAGTCCATTTACCATTTTACCCTTTGTGTGTGTGAGATTGAAAACTGAAACACAGTAGAGTGACATGCTTTGAAAAAGAGAGAGAGAGAGGAAAGTTTTAAAGGTGCCATATTATGCCCCTTTTCCACAAGTTAAAATAGTTCCCAGGTGTGTTAAAGACATGTCTGTGACATGCTTCGGTCAAAATTGCCTTTGGGTCAAATATTGTAGTTCTCGCTTTATCAGCTAAAAACAGCTCTGTTCAGAAAGGTCTGTTTTAAGGGCGTGTCTCTTTATTGTAATGAGCTGCACCTGACCACGCCTAGTTCACGTCAATCACTCTGGAAGGGGCTGCGGCTTGAGCTCCGTAGCCATCCTGGTAGCCATGTGCTAATGTTTACACTGGCTCGGTCATGGCTGAAGACAGAGAGCTCTGAGGTTGAAGTCCTATAAGAACTAAATCCACCTGAGACAGTGACCGGTCTGTAGCGACGTCTTCACCACATGTCCGCTGTTCAGCTGCAGCAGAGGAAACTCCGCTGTTCTCAGC
>OMNV01029444.1:20148-31281 GCA_900303265.1 Brotula barbata
TTCAGCGTGAGTGCACTGATTTGTTCCAGATAAGATCCACTGAATATCATCTTATTATTGATCTGCTACATATTTATGATCCACAATGTGTACATCTTCATCTGACGTATAAGCAAATGACATCATATCATCACTTTGAGTTGAGGTACGATGGGTGTTTGTGACTTTTTAGGTGAGTTGGTTTATTAATCAAATTTATTGATCATTAACACGTGAAACAAACATGGTTTAAAAATAATCACCGCAATTTCATTTTCAACATCTGAGTGTAAATAAGGAAGTAACGTAGTAATGCCACCAGGGGGCAGCAAAACATGTCTTCCATCAGCAGGCTGTGGTGTCAGTTACTACTTTTATGCTCTGAGTATTTGTTCTTACTGTGATAAAGGTGTAAACATGGACGGAATCAACAGGATTCGTCCGTTCTCTGTTAGACTTCACTAACTATTTCGGATTAGATCTGTAGATAATTTGTTACGTCCAGCGAATTCTCGTCTCTGAGTCGTTCTCATGTCTTTTCTCTTCACAGCTGTCGACCGCCTGTCCAGTTTGATAAAGTCTTCAGGAAGCCTCGACGGAGCTGCCAGATCTTCACAGGGGACACATAAGGGGACTGATAAGGGACACGTGAAAAGTACAAGTCCAGAAAATGACCTGCAGCAGCACGAGTCCTGCACAGCTGTGACCCAGCCAAACCTTGATGTCCAAATACCTCCAGAGTGCCCCGAGTCCCCCAAAACATTAACCGATGTAACCTGCTGCTCAGACCAAGACAAAGCACCCGAGGAGGATGATACCCGAGGTCCTGCACAGTCCTGTTTTCTACACTCCATTTTAGATGCAGGAAATACTGATGTAGGCATCCTGCCGGAGGAAAAAAACGTTTCCCATAGAAATGAAGTGAAACTCAGTGAAACCGGCGAACCCAGCAGTGGGTCGTGTAAGGACGGGCCTGATGCTGGTTCGAAGCACATGTACCCAGAGGGAGATGACAGCGACTCAGAGAGCGACATCGTTGAAAAGATGGCCGGTGCCAAATCAGCTCTCACAGCAGCTTCCTCAGAGGAAGAGGAGGAAGTGGAGATTTGTTTCTGTGCGGCCCAGGAACCTTTGGAGCAGTCTGAGAGCAGCCAGTCAGGGATCGGGCCTTCATCCTCTCAGAGTGTCAGCAGTCCAAACACAGACCTGCGTCAGGACTCCACCGTTATCTCACTGACAGGCAAAGACCAGCAGAGTCTGTATCAGACAGAGGAGCTCACCGCCTCCTCCTCCAACTCCACATCATCTGTGCCTTTCCTGCAGTGCTACCTGGAGAGTCCCAGCAGACCAGATGATGCATGCCTTGTATCTGATCCTGCAGGTTCAAGTCCTTTCAGCAGCTCATCCACACCAGGTACCCACAATGCCACTCAGGATACGGATGTAAAGTTCCAAGTAACACCCTCACTGACCTCAGATGTGCTGAGTCAGGTGAACACTCAGGTACCACTCTCATCCTCACTGGAATCAGAGACGTCTTCATCAGGAACAAAAGTGTCCACATCACTTACAGACAAAGATGAAGACAAAGACGTGAGTCCAAACCGCGCTGCCAGCCCCCTACTCAGGGCATCAGGTCTCAAAGACATGGACAGGCCTTCAGTCTGTCCTGTCCAGCGTAGTAACGTTATCCTTCAGAATGTCCCCAGACTGAAGGGCCTGAGCATCAAGAGTAAAAACAAACTCACAGACCATAACGTCCTAAAACCCACCCGAGCTGAAAGCCCAGTGTCCTTTAACCAATCACCAAGACCACAAAGGAAGATGGCAGCCACGCCCAGCTGTCTCAAGACCTATAATCAGCCTGATGTGGACATCAGTCCTGACTCACACTCGTTCGGTGACAGCAGCCAAGATTTAGCTCGATCTGAGCCTCCAGGGGGCACGGTACAAACCGGACCGTCTGCTGACGAGGTAGTCCAGGTTCACCTAGACTCCGGCGTCAAACCACAGAGCCGATCACAGCCTCCCGCCACGCAGAGGACATTCATAGAGGTCAGACTGTCCTCCTTATGCCATCTGTCCTCGCCGTCTCTGGAGCATAGAGAAACAGTGAAGACGAAGGACTGTAAATCAAGTCCCAGAGGAGCGGAGGTTATATTAGCACCCGTGGGTCTGAAGAACTCTGCACTCAAAAGAGAAAAACCAGACGTGACGTCCGGCAACGCAGCGTTTAACTCTCTGTGTTCTATGAACGGAACTCACACGGTCACCAGCAGCAGCTGTAGGTCTCTGGGGAAAGGAGACACAGCTGACAGCCTGAAGTTCAGCAGGTCTCGACTCTACATGAAGGCCATGGACAGGAGGAGCTTCTCCACGGACGCCGTCTTGTCCGGGGACTACAATCCCTTCTCTGTCCGACACAAGATAAAGTCCTTTGAGAACCTGGCGAACTTTGACAAGCCCGTGGTGAAGTGCAGTGACTTCCAGTCCTACGCTCTGGCCTACAGGGCCTCACTGAACCAGAGGATTTCAGGCTACATGGGCCTGGTGAAGTCCGTGGACTGCAGGACCCTGCAGAGGAGTTACAGCTCCTACGTGGAGAATCTCAGTCCCACCCCAACCTGCTCAGGTTTTCTCACTAAATCAGCGTCCAGCGGTGCACTTGTGAACGTTGCGCTGCCACCTGTTGGTTGTAATGGAGCTCCTCTGGCTGAGGACGGAACCATGGAGGACGCCTCCAAAGCCTCCGATGGAGTCGTGGCACAGATCCCGCCGGTGTTAAAGAGGAAACAGAATAAGGGCACCAAGGTTCCACGCAGCAGGCTGAGGGAGCTCAGGGCGCTCAGCATGCCTGAACTGGAGAAACTCTGTCCAGAGGACTTCAGCAGCACGTCAGACCCAACCTCAAAGGAAGCTGAGCCCGGCCCCCATCCCACCAGAACCACTGCACCCACTGTGACCCACAGCTTTCCTGACTCTGGAACTAAAATGGATGTGGACACGGTGAGCCCACTTCATCCTGGATCCACCCAGGACTGTCCTCAGGGAAGCCAAGGGGTCCCCGGCCATCATCGGCCAGGCTGGTCCATCAGGTAGGCCTGATCCATGAAAACCTGTTTTTAATTCATCCTGCTGGTCTTGCGTGCCCTTCTCTTCCCCTGGGTCTCATCCGGATCACGATAACGTATCTGTCCCGTGTTGTCCTCCGTGCAGTCTGAAGGATCTGGCCGTGTCTCCGATGAACCAAAGCAAGCTGCAGACGCTGCTGTCCTCCCTGACGGCGACGGCAGACGTGTTGGCCCTGCTGCAGGAGGCCAAGGCCCTCTCTGAGGTCAGCACACGCACCCGTGACATTTATGGTCTAACGAGCTCCGTGCGGTCGCTTCAGCTTTGTCTGGATGTGTCACATTACAGGTTAACGATAAGACTCACTTTGTAGTCCTGATGAAGGACGTGGGCTCGGGTCTCGGGTTCAGTATCGCCGGAGGAGTGGACCTGGAACACAAACCGATAACTGTGAGTACATTTACCTGAATACTTAGTGAGGAAATGAGATTGACAGGCAACAGATACATGGTGAAGAACGTGTCTCTTGGTATTTAATATTCTGGGTTTCCATGGTAACACACACCCAGCTGTTGCTCCTGAGCGATGCAGTCGATCCAGTCTGAGTTTGCATTCTGTAACAAATCATATTTTCTTCGTCCTCTGTGTCCAGGTCCACCGAGTCTTCACCAAAGGTGCAGCGAGCCTCGAAGGCACGATCCAGAGGGGCGACAGCATTTTGTCCATAAACGGCACCAGTTTGGAGGGTCGAACTCACGGAGAGGCTCTGTCCTGCCTCCATCACGCCCGGCTCTTCAATCAGGCCTTGGTGGTCGTCCAGAAAAGCCGAGAGAGCGAAGCGAGCGTCTCAGACAGCCCCGACGCACCCAGCCAGCCAAGGAGGATCTGTGCTACTGCGGACAAATCCATGGAGTCTGGATCAGGTAAAGTCTGGTTCTTACATGGTCTGGTCTCAGGTACAGTGTCGTGTGTATGACAGTGTAGCTGTCATGGTCCATGGTACTCATGTGGGTGGGCTGGTGTTGAATCTTCCTCAGTGTTGGACGTCGGTCCGGACGGTGCTGTAACGGTGGAGCTTCACAAGACCTCTGCTGGCCTGGGCTTCAGCTTGGAGGGGGGCAAATCATCAGGCCCTGGAGACAGACCCCTGACTGTCAGACGCATCTTTAAAGGTGACCCGGCCGAGCTCGAACCCATAGATAAGATAATAAGTGATCCACATTAGCGTTAGCATCAGTACACTTAATATTGAAATATAAAATAGATCATTTTGTCCTCAACCACAGGAGGCGCTGCAGAGCTGTGCAGGCTGATGGACGTTGGCGACGAGGTCCTGTCGGTGAACGGCTGCTCTCTGGAGGGCCTCATGCACCACGACGCGTGGAAGATCATCAAAGCTGCCAAAGAGGGGCCGGTGCAGCTCCTGATCCGCAAACCCAGGACGTCGGTGTGACAAGCGAGCGAGCGACAGGCGGAACTCTTCAAGGTGTTTTTACTCTTCATCGTCGGCTGAATGATGCTGACGTTCACCACATGACAACAGGAGCCAGATGTTTTCTCTCCTCTTTCGTTGGACCGCTAAAGTCGCAATCTCGGAATGACTGGAGTGGAATTCATGTTTTTCATTGGAACAGAGAGAAAATGTTGCGTGTGATATTGTGAAAGATGCTCAGGATTACTTATTTAAGGAAAGGTGAACATTTCTAAGAGAAACCTGCTTCGTGCTTTGTCGAGACATGTTGTGTTGTAAATATAATTATAGATTCATGCAGGGTTCATACGGGGGGTGTTTGGTAAAGGAGGAAGACGAGGAGACCGAGGAAAGATTTTTAAATTAAGAACTGTTGTGTTTTTACGCGGTGGAAGAACTTACAGCTTTCACAGAGAATGACTGAGTGGTGATATAAAACAGGGTTTAAACGGAGACAGAAGACGGCCTTTAACGCTGCTAATCACCTGCTTCACTTCAACATAGATCGTTTAGAATAAGACAACTGATGCTACTCTCCAGATTGGGTTTGTAGATGTACGCCGCCCGCCTCCATGGTCTCTGTCGTCCCCTGTCACTTACGTAACGCCGTCACACATTTGATCCAATCGGTGCTTCGTGCATCATCAGGTCCCTGTGCGGGGTGGAGACCAGCACCTGTTGGCCCTGATTTGAAGGGAGCTGAAGGTTCTGAACACTGAGGCTTCAGGTGGTAACTCAAATCTGGCCGCTTTGTGTGCGTGGTGGAAATGGAAGTGAACTCCCAACTTGGTACGATTTGTGGAAAACGTGACCCGAACTCCAACGTGACCCAAAGACAGGATCAAAGGTCGCAATGATTTTGCCTATTTTTCTGTTTTGGGAAACTTGAACCTAAGGTTGACCTAAAATACGTGTCTTTCTCATGTTTACAGACTTTGGCCTCATTCCAGCTAGGAAATAAATATTTTCTACAACAAAATAAAGCTGACGTTGAAATCACACACTGCCATTAGCAGAAGTCATTCAGAACGCGTAGCTTCAAACTACACATGCAGGTGTAAGTAACGTCATGTTTACCTGTGTTTTCATTGATGTGACGTCACTCCGTCAGATCATCACGTGATCAAGAATGATCTGCACGACCGTCTCCTCATAATAGGAATGACAATTGTCCACTTGTAAATGATATTTCCTCTCTGTACAGTTGATGGTTTTTGTTTTTTGAGACACCTTTGAATATTTTTTTTTTTTGTATTTGTGTACATAAGCAGCTCAGTATCTATTGTTGTACAAACTTAAATTCAGAACACCAGTGGAAATCTTCCTTGGACAGTATTGGATTTTGTTTTTCCCTCCTTGTGTTTACTGAAATGCATTCCAGACACTCACTTTGATATGTTGATGTAAAAAGATGGAACAAATTTCTATTAAAATGTTGGAAGTTTTCACTTTATCAGTGTCTCTGTCATTAAAGCATATTTAGTCTATTCAGATGGATGGAGGGAGGGAGGAATGGATAGATAGATAGAGAGAGAGAGAGAGAGCGAGAGAGAGAGAGAGATAGATAGATAGATAAATCTTGGTGTCATCACTAGGTTCACCTCATAACACTCGTTCAGCTATTCCACTAAATGACCAGCAGATGTCAGTAGTACACAAAAATAAGCCTGAATCTCTTCTTTATTTTTAAAGGTACTAACAAGGGTCCAGTGTAACAGGTTGTAATGATCACTGATCAGTAAGGATGATAGTAAAGCCTGATATCTTATCTTTTATTATCTTGTGTCTGGGCCTCTTTAGTCTGTGGTGTCATGTAGACCAGCAGTGTTTTCATCTGTTTACCGACTAACAGAGTCAATGTCTGCCTGTAATTTGTTGTCCTCTTTTATCCCACTGTGTCCTGACAAACACAATCCTAAATCTATTGAAGTTATTAAAATCACTGTTAGCGTGTGAATAAAAGTGACTTTATTTATGATAATTTACAAGAAACAGCTGAATGGCTGCTCTCTGTTTTATGCTGCTTCCCTCCTCTGTGTGTGTGTGGGGAGGGTGTGTGTTAGCCTTGTGTGTTACATAGACTGTAGGCTTGTCCAGGTCTACCTTTCCCTTACAACCAATGCATGCTGGGATACGATTCAACCTCCCATTTCTTGAACCGGCCCAGAATGGATGAAACAGACGTTTACTTCTATGTAGACGTTGAACATTTTCACACAGTTGACACATGAAGGATGGCAACTCAGTCAGTCAGTCACGCTGCCATTCACACCTATGGGCAATTTAGATACTCAAATTCACCTAAGCAGCATGTCTTCGGCGGGGGGAGGAAACACACCACACAATGGGGACAGGCATCAGCCTGGGAATCAAACCCGTGACCTTCTTGCTGTGAGGCAACAGTTCTAACCACTTCTTTCTTTCTTTCTTTCTTTCTTTCTTTCTCTTTCCCTACTTCCCCCTCACCTGTTCCTAAACTGAATCTTAACTTTTCTCGAGACAAGTAAGAAACTCACACTCAGCTTCTCCAAGTGTACTTTTGATGCCCAAACACACGCTAATAAATTTGAAGTGCTGCTGCAGTAAAAATGTAAACACAGCACTTGAGTATTTAAGGAATTGAAGATGTTAATCGTTGCCCCTAGAAACAAAAACTGTTGTAATCATTTATACTGTTATCATTTATAATTAATGTATTTTTGTTATCTCCGTTCAGTAATATTTGGATGAAGTACTCCTGTATCTTAACGTCTCCTCCAGCTGAGCTGTGTATAAATGTGGACCTGAATCCCGTCCTCCACCCACAGACAGAGGTGATCTGTTCAGCTCCATCACAATCACTCCCAAACATCTGGACGCGGCTCATTTCACAACTAAATGAGTTCAGGTTTCACTAAAACATCAAATTACAACACACAGGTCTTCATTATTTAATGCTTCTGAGGGGGTGTGTGGAAAACATCGGCTTGTACGTCACTAAATTCCACTTTCACTCGCCAGTAAACAAAAATTGTCTTCTGAGAGCCGGAGGTGAGTCGCTAGAGACGAGTCGTAATGAGCCGTGATGGACGGGAGGGACAGTGACGTCGTGATGGTTATCATATCTGTGAAGGATCTGCGCTCGGACCAAAATAAATCCACTGGATTTAATGTCTGCGATACGCGGAGGTAAACGTCATCGCTCCCAAATTAAGGAAAAAGCTTCCGCCCGAACAGGGACTTGAACCCTGGACCCTCAGATTAAAAGTCTGATGCTCTACCGACTGAGCTATCCGGGCTTCAGTACTTTAAGAGGCTGATATGTACCTCAAGTAGAGCGCCCTCTGCGGCTGGAACTGGTTTGGATTTACAACATTTCTGCTTTCTTTCATTCCTTCAGTCACTAAATCAACGTGCTAGCATGTTAGCATGTTAGCGTCTTTCTTCTCATCCATTCTGCTGTGTTCCCGCTGCGTGCTAACCCGATTTTAACTTCTTTTGATGACAAATTGTTCGTTTTTATGTAAGAGCAGTAAAATCTGCCTCATAAAACCTTTGAGCAGACTACACTCGTATTTACGGTAAGGCAGCAGGCGGCCCGGTACACGCTAAGCTAAAAAAACAAACAAACTTTACACGCTAATCTAGTGTTCTACGTCATGCTGCTGGACAAGCTAATTCGCTTACATGACGGTAAAAGTTTTAATTTTTTATAGTTCTCGTCTGGTTACTTTTGTTACAAGCAGCATTTACGTTTGCTTTCAATATTTAAGCACATTTATCGTCAAATAAATACTTTGGGCGGCACTTTACAAATGTTTGCTAAATCATGCTAACAAATCAAAGGTGTCTCTGAATGAAATGTTCATTCCAAGATGCTTCTAAACAATAAGACACAACGTTTAACGGTAAATGATAATAAATTATTATCATTATTCCACTAACAATAATAATATTTCACCATTTCACATTGAGGTTGTAGCCACCCCATTACTGACTTATTATTTGGTAACAATTAGGAAAGGTTATTTTAATTCACCAAACTTTCCCTCTTTTATTGCCAACTTATAACCGGTGTAATCGCTGACATGCTCTTTAAGAATAATTGTGGAAAAGTAGAAAATTGGAACAGAACTTTTTTAAAGTACAATTTTACACCATTTTGTTTCTGACTTGTCATTGTTGCAACTACCTGATTATTATTTCTAAATGAACATTACATTTATTTATACCTATGACTTCCCAAGTCACTACATCACTTATTCTTTGCTTTCTGTAAAGCGCTTCCTACTTTTGTCGTCATTTCAGTCAAATGAACATCAAACGCCTCCACACTTTTCTTTTTTTAACTTTTTTTTTTCTAGCTAGATAAAAAGTTGAAAGACGTTGCGCGCTCTGAAACTCCAAATAAAGAGCTTCAACTTTACTTATCACGAAGTCCTTTTTAATGACATGGACGCACACACCGCCTCTGTGTGTCCGTGTGTGTTTGTGTGTGAGGGAGCCGCTGCTCCTTTAAGAAGGAGGTGCGCTGCGCTCTGATGACGCACGCTCCCCGTGAAAAGATGTTTGAAAGCGCCGCACGGAGCCAGCGTTGTGCTGGCGGCCGCCGCAGCTCTTCAGCCCCGGGAGAAGCAGCAGGTCCCCGCACAGAGGAGGACGAAGAAGTCCGAGCGCGCCCCGCAGCGTCTGATGACAAACAAGCCGACGCGCGCTGACTTTGTTTGAGTCCCGCCGGACGCCCGTGTACGCCTCCCGGGCTCCATGTGGAGCCGCAGAGACGCCTGAGGATCATCAGCACCGATCGGGACTGGAACTTTTCCATCATGCCTTACTTGATCTCTGCGTGTTTGTGCCTCCTGGTGCTCTTCAAAGCGGCCACGGCAAACCCGGTCACCGAGGACGTCAATGTCCTGGTGCTCTTACCCATCAATAACTCTTATCTGTTCTCCTATCCAAGAGTCTTACCGGCCATCGATTACGCACAGCGCCGGCTGAAAGCGGACGGAGGTCCGTACTCCGGGTTCCGCTTCAGGGTCCACTTTGAGAACTCGGACTGCGCCAACGACGCTGTGTTCGCGCTGGCGGACCGCTCCTGCGACCAGAAGCCCGATCTGATCCTGGGTCCCGTGTGCGAGTACGCGGCGGCGTCCGTGGTGAGGCTGGCGTCCCACTGGAACATCCCGGTCATCTCGGCAGGTGCCCTGGCCACCGCCTTCAGAAACAAGATCGACGAGTACACGCACCTGACCCGCATCGCCCCGTCCTACCTGAAGATGGCCGAGACGTTTGGCGCGATTTTCCAGCACTTCAGCTGGCGGAGCGTGATGCTCCTGTACGACGATGACAAGGAGGAGCGCACCTGCTTCTTCACCTTGGAGGGCGTCTTTCACCTGATGGGGGACTACAACATCCGGACCTATGACATCCGCACCAAGGAGGACCGACTGGACACCGAGGACATCCTCCAAAACATCCACGACACGGAAGGTAAGGAGCCCACTCGGACCTCCGACCCTCTGACACCGTGACGCCCGTCCACTGTGGAGCGCGGTTGCCAGATCTCATGAGACAAATAAGTAAAAATGAATCTGACATCAGAGCGGCGAGGTACGGAGAAAAACCGTGACGTGAGATAACTCCGTAACGATAAGAGACACGAGATCGTGGAATAACAATCAAATCAATATCGAATCCTCTCCACAGAGGCAAACGTCACGGTGCAAACTTTACACCACAAATCACAAACTCACATGGACACACTCAGATATTAGTTTTACATTCAGCTTTCAGAGATACTTCATGTCAACAAAATGTCTCGATTAGGTTTTATTGAATTGATTGATTATTGAATTTTGAGTATTATTGAGTTTTATTACAGCCCGCGGCGATAATTACAGATGTGTAAATGACTTATTATCCACATTATCCAAAGACGCCCAAATCTGAATTTTCCGTTGAAATAAATAAAGTCCACATAGGATTTGGGTTCATGTGGTCCTGATCTCTGTTGTGTGTCTGCAGTGAGGGAACACTATGTTTTTTTCCAAATATCTCACCGAAGATGAAACTGAACGTGGATCCCAACCGAGCTCGTTTTCATGAAAGATTTCCATTTTCACTATTAGTCAGTGAGTGAATTTTGGTTTTAGTTCACACCTGCTTCATATACAGGTCAGTCACTGTGCCAACATCAACAGAAACAAAATCACAATTTACCATAAATACCTGTAGTGTAAACGTTAAAACCAGACCAGGAGGAGCGACTTACTCTGCCCAAAAAAACAAAAATAATTATTATTCAGGTTCTGAGTGGGTCTGAGTCAGCTCTGCGTTGGTTCCACGTTGGTTCTGAGTGGGTCTGAGTCAGCTCTGCGTTGGTTCCACGTTGGTTCTGAGTGGGTCTGAGTCAGCTCCGCGTTGGTTCCACGTTGGTTCTGAGTGGGTCTGAGTCAGCTCCGCGTTGGTTCCACGTTGGTTCTGAGTGGGTCTGAGTCAGCTCTGCGTTGGTTCCACGTTGGTTCTGAGTGGGTCTGAGTCAGCTCCGCGTTGGTTCCATGTTGGTTCTGAGTGGGTCTGAGTCAGCTCCGCGTTGGTTCCATGTTGGTTCTGAATGGGTCTGAGTCAGCTCCGCG
>OMNV01029445.1:0-23343 GCA_900303265.1 Brotula barbata
GAAATGTAAACAGAGAGAGAGAGAGAGGGAGAGAGAGAGAGAGAGAGAGAAAGAGAGAGAGAGAGAGATTTTTTTTCTAAATACTTTCTTTACACTGTATTAAGGGTAACAGTAATCTAAATTTAGAGTCCTGATGTCATTACAGCTACAGCCTGCCCAAACAAAAACAAAAACAAAAACAACTCGGAGGGAGAAATGATGCAAACAGACGTTTAGATACTAAATCCATCTTTAAAAAACATCATTTACGCTGCGTTATCTTTCCATTCCTGGGTAAAAGTGTCCATATTGTTCATAGCTCGATAAAATCGTCACCGGACAGCACCAGGCTAACCTGACCTCCTGACCTGGTTTATCTTACACTCTTACAATCTTACAGATTAACGCCTGTAAACCAGCACAAAGAGTACAGGAAGCCCTCAAATATGTGAAAAAACGGGCAAGACTTAAAGGTTCTTTGATACAATCCAATATTTTTTAACCCATCTAAAAATACTTGTAGGTACTTCTCTTCAAACTAAATCCTCTTGTCCTGTCAAGTATCTCAAGTACCGTTCAGCTTTTCATTGTGTGTCTCTTGCACAAAGAGAAGAAAAGTAAGAAGTAAGAGAAGTACTTTATTGATCCCCGTAGGAAAATTATTTGTCTGAACTTCACCTGCTAACTTGCTAACTTAGCAACTTTAACCAGCAATTGCAGGTCGTGGAATGAAACCGGAACCGGTTTTTCTCACTGGCTGCTGGCTGTCTGAGCTTCAGGAAATAAAAGAATGAACGGGAAACTTGGTGGTGGATAAAGATGAGAACAGAAGACGTTTGATGTAAGACCTGAGATTATTTTAATTCACCAGAACTGTGGTTATGTTGAGTCAAATGTAAACATTCGCAGGAAACCACCAAACAAATCAGATCATCACTGCTGATTTTCCAAAGTCAACTTATCTGAGGCAAATTCATGAATATTGCTGAGGTTCAATGTTTTTTGGTTTTCTGGATTAGTCAGGTGACACCAACTGACAACTCAGCAACCAAAAGAAAATTCACCAAAGGGGGCCCGAGTACAGGTCCACTTTTTGTCCATGCAACAAAGACGAGACAAAATTCATACAAATTTCAATAAATATAGATGAAAAATGATAAAAAACCCAAAAAACCTTTTGTAATCTTTTTGGTTTCACTCCAAAGTAGACAGACGGGGGATGGGCGGGTCGGCTCATCCTCCATCTGTCTACTTGTTCATCTTCTTCTTCCTCCTGGTCTTTAAACAGCCGGTGGGGCTCCGGTCTCTCTGCTCCTCTAGAGGAACAGTAGAAACCGCTCCGTTGTTGAGTCTCACTTCTGCTTTGCTGCCATCTTTCCCTGTCCTGTTGGTGGCGCTGCAGGCCACGGCCTTCCTTTTAGACTGTTGGTTCATTTTTTCTGGATTGACAGAAGTCACAAACCCATCAATTGATGTGGGTGAGGAAGAGGAAGAGCCAAAAGAAGAAGAAGAAGAAGAGGAAGAACAGGAGGAGGAGAGGTGGTACGGGTAGGGTGTGGGAGGTTTGCGCACCACCTTTGGAGAGAGTGAGGAGACTCTGGGAGGAGGTGCTGGAGGAGGGTCCCTTCTAGCCCTGTGTGGGGGTGAGGGTTTGTTCCCCTGATGAAGGCCCTGGAGTTTTTCCACCACCTGGGACAGCAGGTTGAGATCCCGGGCGTTCTCTTCCACGTTGCCTGTTTTTTTCTCTTTTGCCAACACTTCCTGGCCAAGATGGTGGACGTCCTGAGGGCGGTGCTTGATGCTCGCCACCATCTTAACGTTGGACCTGAGCTCCTCCATACTACCCTGTTTGCTGAGGTCCAGGGATGAAGAGTGATGATGCTGATGCTGTTTTGTTGGTTGCTGCTTATTGTTTGGCCTCTGTTTCAGGTGGTTTTGGCCTCCGTGGCGTAAAGGAGCAGCGGTGGTTCGGTTCTCCATGGATTGCTTTTGAGTGCCATCTTGGCAAGTTTTGTGAGGTCTGAGTGGACATCCGGGATGTTGGCCAAGGATGGGCGGAGTGCTGAGACCCTGCCGCTGAGCGCAGCGCCTTGAGGCAGGACTAGATGGTGCTGTATGGCATTTAACAGGATTTATCCCAGGGCTAGAGGTGGTCCAGCTCGGTGTCGGGACGTTCCTGGATTGTCCACCCAGGACCCCCCTCTGGTATATGATGGTAGAGTTGGGAAGGCTGAGACTGTAAGCTGGGACTGGAGGAGGAGGGTAGGCATAGTCATCACTCTTCCTGTTCCCTCCAACAGAGACAACCTCCCGTCCACTTCGTCCTGGAAAGAATGGAGAGAAACTAACTGAGGCCTTTCACACACACACACTTTGACTTGTGTGGACCCACAGACCTTTAAACGGGTCCAAGTCTTTTTAGCCCGTGTGACCCTGAACATACTGCTGCACTCACTTACTTCATGCACACTTTAATGCAACAGCATCTTCGTACCTGCTGTCTACCTACATTCAGTGGTCTATGTCCACCTCCAACTAAACACCAGTACAGTTTGGAGCAGCAGAACATGTTTACAACAACGGACAAAATGTAAACAGGAAATATACAGCAGCTGGAGTGAGCTGTTAGAGTGGTTTAAGTCCAGGGATTCAGGAACAAAATGACATCATCATCTAACAGAGAAATATAACACAGAAAAACATGTAGAGGAGTGGAAGAAGAACTGATGGAGTGGATGAATGGATGGAGAGATGGGCGGATGAATGGATGGAGAGATGGGCGGATGAATGGATGGAGAGATGAAGGATGAATGGATGGACTCCATGATGGGCGGATGAATGGATGGAGAGATGAAGGATGAATGGATGGACTCCATGATGGGCGGATGAATGGATGGACTCCATGATGGGCGGATGAATGGATGGAGAGATGAAGGATGAATGGATGGACTCCATGATGGGAGGATGAATGGATGGAGAGATGAAGGATGAATGGATGGACTGCTTCACTCTCCTCTCCTTTCTTGTTGCTCTTTTGGTGACTGTGATGCCTGATGGACAAGTTGATGAAAGAAAGACTGAAATGAAAAGATGTACCAAATGAGGGGACATGTTGAGGACGAACGGCTGAGCTGATGGAACAGAAGCGTCCTTCCTTCTTCCTCCTTTCTTCTTTTTGTCTTACCAGTGCACTGATAAAGGCTGTAAACGGAGGGAGCTGATTGGTTGAGGCCTTTCTTCCGTAGCTCTGCAGTTAACGGACACAAACAGCAGCTTCCCGTTGACGTGAAGTGCCGGCGGAGGGGATCGGCCTGACCTCTGCTGCAGCTGGGTGGAAGTCTGACACCACGATCGTCAGCTCGAAGATGCTCCCCCGACCACGCCCTCCTTCCAGGTCCAAGACGCTCCAGGGTGAGGCAGCGAAGGTTTTTCAGCTCCTCTCCTGCCCCCTGACCTCCATTCTTGATGAGTAAAGGATAAGGCAGACAGATGGTGTGATCTTTTGCTCCTTACAGTTCTTTGACTCCCAATGCATTATGGGCTGTCAACAACGTTTGTTTGTTTGTTTGTTTTATATCAGCAAGTAGATATAAATGGAAATGGATAATTTAATAATGGTGGACCTGATCTGGACGGAGCAGCGTAGATATTAAAGATACATTCAGCTGTATTTTACTGAACTTTAAAACCAGGACCCACATCAGGACCCTGACCTGACAAAATCTGTCAGTAACCTTTTGAGTTATTTTGCTTCAACATTTGAACGATCTTGGTGGATGTTTTGATCTGCCTGCACACACACGTCTTACCATTGGTTGCCTGTTCTTCACGAGGCAGATTGCCCTCGTGGCCTCCTCATCCTCAGGCCGCTGGTCCGGCAGAGGGGGTAAGATGGGTTCATAGTTGGATCGAGCTACGCTGTCGTGCGCCGATAGAAGGGCCTGGGAGAAAGTGACAGGAGCCGGTGAGCTGGACGGAGCGGGAAAAGAAGGGATGATCTGGGATGGATCAGCCTCCGTACCAGTCCTGAGCTGGCTACTTATTGAACGGTGGTGGTTTGTAGAGTGTGCGTCAGGTGAACGGACAGACCTGAATGTGTGGCGAGCTGATCAGGCAGAAGAACTCTCTGGCTCCATCTGAGGGACTGTGGAGCTTCCCCATCACAGCCATGATCTGACGAGAATAAAGGTTTGGTTGAACGTGTTTTATGACCTCCTGTGTTTCTGAGCCACGTCCCCCATAATATATGAGCCACAAAACCTCCTTCTTCTTCTAGGGGAGCGTTCGGTTCAGTAATGAACGGGGGCCCAACCATTACTGTAGCATGTAGCATGTAGCATGTAGCCGTGTAGGCGTAGCACGGAAACAGGTCTAGTTTGCTGCATGAATGACCAAACCAAACAAACATTTCTACTTTGTACAATGGAGAGATAGACAGGAAGTACAGGTCAGAGAGAGGGGCCGACAGGCAGGCACCTGGTGAACCAGCAGGGACCCCAAATCAGTGAACTTTCAGCTCCATGGCTCTGTACATGCAGAATCGACTTAGTTTGGGCTGAACTGAACTCCAGGTGAATGAAAATGGTAAGAAACTTCTCTTAATACTTGATTTTAGCTGGAACGTCACTTTACTGTTTGTATGCTAACGCAGTGCTAAGATTCATTCTCTGACTAATCTGAGTTACAGATTGGATTTGGTGGAGGATTTGTGTGTGTGTGTGTGTGTACTTCATGTGAGAGTCCTGAAGCGTGTCCCAGGAGGGGTCTGGGGGTCAGCCTCTGGAACTGCAGCAGGCACTCATGAACCTGGAGAGAGAGCAGAGCGAACAGAAAATGAGGTGTTGAAGGTCCTATCGGTCTATTCCAGATGTTTTTATTCGGTGACCTGTCCTCCATATCTGAATAACAACACAACAGTGTTTGTACTTCAGTCTGTCATCCATCAGTCCGTGTTACATGGTGTTTTACTGGTTTTGATCGTTCCTTTGTATTTATCTGGCCTGTTGCTCTGTGTGTTGGTTTTTTCTGATTGGACTCTCAGCGTCTGCTGTTGGCTGACTTTTATTGCTGCTAATCTGGAGAGAAAGGTACTATACAAATAAAAGATATCAGTACCATCATTTGGCTCTGTAACTCTGAGGGTTAACGTTCCACTCAGGGATAAATATCCTGATTCTTATGGAATGCCTGTAAGATATGAAGACATCAAATTTCCTTGTAGTTTGTCCCTTTTATCTAGTCTTGACATAGTTTTTGGCTTCAGTGATAAACATTTGGGTTTTAACAGAACAATCAAATCTGTTTCTTGGAGCATAAATAATCTTCATTCAATCATACTGTAGGTCTCAGTGAAACTGATAATATTCAAATGTTGGCATTATTTCCAGCAAGTTAGGATTGTGTCAATCAAGCCAAATTTTATTATTCATATTCTTATAAAAAACATATAATTCTGACATTGATATTCTCGCATGAAGACATTTATACTGTTCAAGACCACATCTTCAGGTTAATTCAATATGTATTTATGGAGTTCCATCAAAATATGAGCGGAGGGAACGTAGATGAAGGTAAATAAAGGAGGAGCAGGCGAAGAGTTTGATGACAGAGGAGCTCAGATCAGATAACACACACACACACACATAGATCACAGCGAAGACATGGCAGCCATATTACATCAAATTAAACATATATATACTCTTCTTAACCTCTCACACTCATTAAATAGTCACAGTTCATGATTTGATCATATATTCCTTCTTTTGATTGATTATTGTCAGAATGTCCTAAAATCTCCCAGATTGACCCGTTATAATTCCCTGAACTCTTCAGACGTTAACGTTCATGTTGATCTGTGTGGACTGGAGTGATATCGAACCAAAAATCTATTTACAAATTTAAATTGGGCACCGATACAAAAACTACAATAAAATATAGAAGAAACGTCTCAGCTTTAGTTTTACTTTAGTTTAGTTTGGTAAATAGGTTAAAAAAAGGCCTTGGTTGGCGTACGTTTACTGCATGTTTACTATTTGGCCACGCCCCCAAGCACAGGCGCAGTGACGCCTCAGACCACAATTACACCATTACATCAACACCAATAATTATTATTCAGAGACTCAAATATGATCAATGAGGGTTTGTATGATTATCGGTTCAATAAAGTTTTGAAGGTTGGGCATCACCTGACCAGAGTGGGAATGAAGGTTTACCTTCAGCAGAGCATACACGCTGGGAACACTCAGAAGTTCTTGGAGAAGCTGAGAGCCACCGACGTTCCTGCTGACGGCTTGACCGACTCCCTCCATTCCACTGACCAGGACCGCAGTCACACCTGCACACACACAGTCAACACACACTCACCACACCGATCCACCGACTGGGCGCTCAGCTTCCTTCTACCTTCTAAGAACGACTCCGTGTCTCTGTGCCAGACGTGAGGCAAGGTTTGGTGTTCAGGAGATGGCGTGTTGTTGTTGTTGTTGTTGTTGTTGTTGTTGTTATTGTTATAGTTATAGTTACAGTAGAGAGATAGACAGGTGGGACGGAGCAGAGAGAGGAAAAGACCGACAGCAGTGTTGGTGCTTTAGACCTCAAACCTGGTCTAAGATCAGGTCTGTCCTCGAGCCGTGGTTTCACATAGGAGGGTTCACAACGCAAACAAACACACTGAGTCTGGGGTTAAAGGTCACATTCTTGTGTTCTTGTGTGGCGTTTTATTATCTGACAGAAAACGCTGCATCATGTCATCTATCGGTGTGATCTCCATGTCAGGACACGGGGATGGACACAGAATACACACACTGGACGCGGTGTGTGTGTGTAACTATGTAGCCCAGAGGTGAAGCACATACCTTCAGGTGAATACTGGGGTTTCATTATAGTACTCACGTGTACAATCTGGAAACGGAATGTACACGTGACCATAAATTAGAGTCAAATCCGTCCATATTTCTGTGGAGACAAATGAACACTACTCGGATTAAAAATAAAAACAGTGACATGTTTGTAGTTTGTGAAATCTCCATTTGTGGACAGCTGCTGAAAAGTCTAATAATAATAATCTTGGTTGAGCGCTCCGACTGGCTCACTTTACGTTCGGCCCACGACAAATGAGGATCTTAGATCCACCCCCTTTGGACCCTCAGCCTCACTTGGTGCCCAGAAAACGTGCTGCTTAAATATCAAAATGGACTTGACGACACCCCAAAGGGCAGGAAACAGCCGAGCTACAGACAGACGCCAGCCGGACTCGATGTTAAAACGCTTTGTAGTGCAGTGAAGACTGACGATGTCTCTCAACTTTATGGACGAGTCCTTCGTCTGCTGTCATCAAACGGAGCAGGAAGTGAGCGCCGTTCGGCACATACACACAAAATGTTGCTGAAATGTTGGCAGGCTGAGTTAGTTTTGGCGTCGTTGATCGGCCTTGTATTATTCCTCTCCTCGAGGGGAGGGGACAAAAACAGGTTCGGTCCAGCACCTTCCTGCTGTGAGGATAAACACTCTGACACCCAGATTACATCTGAGATTACATGTAATCCCAATGAAATCTTGTGGGTCTCCGTAGATTTAACTGAGAGTTAGATTCAGAGAGGATAAGACCTGTAAAGACACGGAGCTTCCACACTCAGAGTGTGTGTGTGTGAGTTGTGTGTTTCTTACCTGTTCCATCGCTCCTCCTGTGATAACGAGCAGACACTCATCAAACCAACATCCAGAGAGAGCTGGAAGTTCAATGGTACAAAATGTTGATCATCTTTCATTTATAGATGTCATCCCTGAAGTATAATGACATAAACCTTCTATTATTTCAATCCTCGGTCGTACCAAACATTTTTCAAGAAGACTGGATCCTTAAGTCTGACATGTCCGGCTCAGGCCATCCTGGAATTCCTACTCCAGGATGAAGAAGAAAATGAACACGAATGTTATTTTCTCGTGTAGCTTCTCATTGTGGCTCCGCCTCTCTCTCCACTCGAACTCTCAACGTCCAGGAAGGTCAAGGCCAAGAGAGGTCGCTGAGCACGTGACCCCAGGAACATGAACACCACTTCCAGCCTTTTTGTGGTTACAGATCCTCCCTGTCTACTCTGGTGGTCCCCATGGCTCAGGTCTTGGTCCACGTCTCTACACTGTTTACGCTTGGTCGTACTATCTCTTTGGCTTCAAACAAAACTTATCACGATATGCCGACGACACTCAGCTCTACCTCTGATGAAATCCTTTTTAACTGCTCTCTGTAACTCCTCTCCGGCCTTCAGAGTCACAGCTGTGTCTCATCCATAACAGCTACAACAAACCCCTCCACCTTACCGCCACCTCCTCGTCTTCCTCCTCCTCCGCCTCTCTCCTCCAGTCCACTGACGTTATGTTATATTGTGAACAGCGTGCTACACGCTCGGCCGGCTGTAACGTTGAGGCAGTGGTGTGTGTGCGGGTGTGCCGGGACCCAGTGGTGACTGATGTGGATGTCCATCATCAAACTGAGAGTAATCCTCTGCATCCCAACGTAATCCGCCCAACACAATCCTCTCCCTCTCTTTCTGAGGAGGCGTGTTTATCCTCTCCCTCGCTCCCTCTCTCCCAGCTTCCCCTGTCCTCCATTCATTCTCTCCATCAGTCTCTCTACGTGTCACTCTCTCTCTCGCTCGTTTACCAGATTACAAAGCTTCTTAACGTTTCGGTGCTTCAACACACACACACACCGATCCCGGCTGGCCTCTTGGAGAGAGAGCTGCTGCTGCTGTAGGTTCTAATGTAGAATAAATCTCTGTGTGTGTGTGTGTTGGCCTCCGAACGCTGTATGGACGCTGCAGCTCCTGTCTGACCTGCTGTGTGTGTGTGTGCGTGTGTGTGTCGGAAACACGTGAAACCAATACATGTTCACTGAATAATATCTATATCACCTCTGTTTATTTGTGTGTGTGTGTGTGTGTGATCATTTCAACAGTTTTTTTCTTTTTGCTTCATTATGATTGGTACAGTAAAGAGAGACAGGAAGTAGAGAGCTGTTTGACATGCAGCAAAGGGCACAGGCTGGAATCAAACCCACGCCCCTGCAGTGCGGGCCATGTGCTCCAGCAGGTGAACCACCAGGACAATCAAAGTGTCTTCATTCTGAATACTTCTGTACTTATTTCTTACTTAATGGATGTTTTTATGGTTTGTGTGTATGTCTGACCCCATGGTGTCCGTTGGTACTGCACTCGTATCAACCTTTGTCTGTTCTGGATGCTGAGTAAGGCCTTTCTTCAGGTCCAGTATCCAAACACTCAGAGATTTATCAGAGGAATGAATGGATTTCAGGGACACGTATAGATTCATACTCATTCATTGCCTTCTTGAGTTTGTGAGGTGTGTGTGGACGTGTAGACCAATTAGGTAGTAGTGAGAATCAGCAAAAAAAGAATGATGAAGTTCCATTTTTTATTTACTAAATTATTTACTACAATTATCGAAAAACCCCAGAACAACTGATCTGTTTTTGTTGAAGTTCTAATTTATTCTAATGTTGATTTATATTTCTTTGTGTCAAGTCAAGTCAAGTTTGTATCGCCCAATATCTACAACGTCTCAGAGGGCTTCAACAGTTCCCGACCCAGCCCACAGCTCTCTAAGAAGACAAGGAAAAACTCCTTAAAAAAACACCTTAACATGAGGGAAAGAGGGAAGAAACTTTGGGAGAGGAAATTCAGAAAGAGATTCCCTCTCCTGGAACGGCCAGGTGAGCAAAAGGAACCACAGGAGGGATGGATTCATGAATAAGGCCCCCTTCACATAGGAAAAAGAATAGACCAGATTTAAAAATTGTGAGACTGTCGGCCTCTTTGATATGTGCGGGCTAGTAATTGCAGATAGTTATCGTAATGTGCTCAAAAGACATTTTTTTTTTCGGTTTTATCGACATTTAAAAGCAGGAGGTTCTTTGACATCCAGCCTTTGACAGCTTGGAGACTGGACTCCAGGTTGGAGCGTTCTCAGAGATCATTAGGAGACATTGAACTGAGTATCATCTGCACATGAATGGACATCTACACCAAAACTGCCAAGTCACCAAGCAGAAGCATTTAAAATCAGAAAAGTATAGGGTCAAGTACCCAAACCTGCGGAACGCCAAACCTTACAGAATGTATGGACGATGTGGCGTCATTCAACGCGATAAAATGGGACCTATTTGTCAGGCAAGATCTGAATCAGGGGAGGCCAAGATATTGACCCCTAGATAGTTTTCAAGGCGATGAAGTAATATTTTGTGATCTACCTTGTCGGATGCCAAACTTAAATCAAGAAGGATTAGAACTGAGGACAATAAATCAGTTTGTTATTTGGGTCAGTGCTGTTTCAGTATCGTGGAAGGTTCTGGAACGAGACTCAAAAGGCTCAAAGAAACTGTTGGAAGTTAAGTAATCAATCAGCTGATCAGCTACTAGACGTTCAAGAATCTTCGAGAGGAAAGTTAAATGAGAGAGAGGTTGGTGTGTAAAGGTTGGGCCAACCTTGGCAATGGGATCTGTTTCTTCATCAAGATGAGTATCAAAGTGACCTAAAATCATATTGGCAGCCAAGCCTGCAAGAAAGAAATACAGAATTCATCTAACACAAACATATCGGTCATGTATTGCGCTGTACATAACCTCTATCTTCGTGACTGCAGAAGGAGTATCAACATGGATCCATGAGGGTCCATTTAAAGGTCTACAAGTCGGGTAGATGAATGGTAAATATCTCCCGAGTGTTGCTGTGCAGAATAGATTTTTCCAGAAAATAATCAATTTTGTAAATATATCATTTAACAAAGAATCTTTATTTGTTTCTAACTTTAAACACTTAACATTAACCATACTTTAGTAACCATACGTGGATACTCAAGGTTAACAAGATTAGAAAATAGATGTAAGGAAGTTATTTTTCAAGGAAAAGGTTGGAAAAGAATCATTACGTTTTAAGTTTTCTTGGTTCAGGAGGACAAATGGATATCTTCAAACTGTAAGTATTCTTTCGTTCCCCTTTCTACAGTCCACCCTGATCATTTTCTGCACACAGGTCAACATCAGGTCATCCCTAACTAAAGTTTTCTTCTTTTAATATGGAGCAATTATTATCAGGAGAAACTTTTTGGTTTGCTGTGATTGTTTTTCTGCACCGTGGCAGCTCTGTGCTTCTGTAGTAATTATTATTGTTGTTCTTGTTGAAGTCGTCGGAGGTCCTGCCCAGCCCGTCTCTCCAGGGTTCTTTAATGGGTTTGGTTGCTCTCCTAGGACACTTAATGACCTGTTGACCATTTCTACCATCATGACTTTCAGCATAACTTTATTGGCCGTTCATTCACAAACACCAACGTGAAGCATTTTGGTGTCCTTCATCATGTCAACATTGGAAGTCATCATCACAGCTGACAGGAGGAGTGCTGTTCAGTAACTTTGATATTTTACTTTTTCCAAAGTTATCTGTTTGGCTCGATACCCCGTGAGGCCAATGACCACCGGGTGATAATTACTGGGATGAGGGCTGGCTGGAGCCGGGCTCCCTGAGGCCTGGTCTGTTGTTCAGGTGGCCCACATGGGAGGTCATGTCGGAGGACCTAATGACACTCATTACACTCCCTTACATCACCTCAGGGCTTCTGAGCACAGCCTGGTGTTATTAACGTCACTAAAGTGTAATTAGCTCATTTTTATTGCATCAGGTTAATTTGAAACTTACACAAACACACAAACTGAAAACCACAACTAAGTTTTGTTGTTGTTACATTAGATCTCTCTTGAAGAAGTCTCTCTGTAACTCTTATGGAGCAGCTGTCCTGTCTCTGCCTGAATACCTCTGTTATTATTTTGCGTAGTTAATCACCCAGGGCTGAAGTGGCGTCCTGCTTCCTGACCTGAGCTGACACCCCAGTTTTTAGGCCCTGTTCCAGAACAGGGCCAAGATCATTTGGAGGTTCAATGAACACGGGGTGATAGAATACATCAGGCAGTTCAGACTTTACACCAGTTTACCTTTGAGTTGTGGCTCTGCGGTACACGCCCATAAGTACAGCTAGGTGGCAGATTGGGTGTAGTTACTGGGCTTTACAGGCCCACATAACAACGTCGGTCCCAGACCCAGCCCAAAGCTCTCTGTGAAGACGAGGAAAAACTCCCCCACAAAAATGGTCGAAAAAAGGAAGACGCCTCATGGAGGATAAATTTATTGTATGGAAATTCAATAACAACGTAGGAAAGTAGCACGATAAATGGACTGCATTTATATCACACTTTTATCCAAAGCGCTGTACAATGTTTGCCTCTCATTCACCCATTCATACATTCATTCATACACCGACAGCCCAGGGAACCATGCACTTTTACGTCGTCAGAAGGGTAAAAGGCTACTGAATCACACCGGCTAACTGCTAGCTGTTAGCTAATCGCTAGCTAACTCCTAATTGCTAGTTCATGGCTAAACTGATCATAAAGTTGATCAGCCGATCATTAGAGTTGTGTGTGTTTCAATCATTTCATTTGACTAAATGGAGGAGAGGAGTGAAGACATGGCTGCACGTTGCCAGTCTCTACTCTCTGGCCTTCCTTGCTGTCAACGTGTGATGTATTCCTGCTGGCTAATGGATGGGACAGGAGACAAACAGAGACAGTCATTGATTTGTTTTAACAGATTGCTAAAAATAAAATTTTCTATTTTACTGCATGGATTAGAGATAGTCCCAAATCTCAGATAGAGACATTTCCTTTTGGGAGGTTTAATTGTTCAAGAACTAAGGGACAAGAACTTTCAATGTTTCAATTAATCTGCATATGGTCTGTTCTTCATTTATGTTGTACGGATAGTCAGAACATAAATATTGAAGGAGTTACGTCTGATGCCGACCAGCCCTCAACTTCCAACACCTAAAGCTCACCACTGCCCAGTGTCTCTCTCCCCTCCCTCTCCCTGTGTGTGATTGTGTGAGTGAGACAGGTGTACAAGCTGCGGAGCAGTGCACCACACCCCAGCTGCACGCAATCCTGTAATCAATCGACCCACATAAGCTCACCAACGTCTCATCCACAGTGCCAGATCGTAGCTGCTGTCTGGTCAGTTACCCCTTCGTCCCAGCTCCACGTTCCACCTGTTCTTACCATACCAGTGGTGGGCCGTCAGGTCCATCAAGTCCTTCTCTGCTGGCCTAAACACCATCAGAACCACTGACCTACATTTACAACCTAAATTCTGACATTTGTTCCATTAAATTGTATTCATTTATTCCATCAGTCTGTTCTCTTCATTTCGTAGCGTTTCTCTTCCTGCTCTTCTTCCAGTCTGTGTATGTGGATGTTTGATTTTTGGTCCAATCAGATTTCAGCCTCTCTGTGTTGCCATGTCAGTCTAATCTGCCTTCAGAATCAGTAGTCCTGGTCCATGGAACTTCAACTAGATTATCAATGGGACTGTTTCTTTAACCAATCAGATTTCTAATCCTCCTCCCTGGTCCATCTATCTGGTCCACAGTAACATCAGCATGTTTCCGTCCTCTGATTGGTCGGTCAGAGAAAAACTGTTACAGCCAAGTTCGACTAGCAAAACACGTCTGTAGAGATCTGAACACGTTAAAACATTTGAGTTAGAAGTTTTTACGCCCACAATGTTTGACGGAGGAGAAATGGACTTGGACTGGACATACTTAAAAATCCATTTTCAAGGACTTTTCCAGAAAAGAGAGACATCGTGAGGAGAGGACGGACAACCACCATAATTGGGACGTGATAGTGATGGTATTAAGAGGTGGATTAAGTCGGGTAAGTCCCCACTGAAGGCCCAGGTACCAAATGAACGGACCGACACTGCCATAATATACTGACTTTTTTTCCCCGTCCTTGTTCAGATCCGCCTGCTCCGTTCCAGGTCTCCTCTCTCCTCGGATCGTGCCTCGACTCTGCCACTCTCCGCTCCGGACCTCAGCTCACCCCGGTTCCTCCTACCCTGTACCTGCTTCTCCCGTGTGATATCACCAACCAGAACTTGTAAAATAAATCCTTAGTGTAAACTCAGCCCACGGCATCCTCGTCTGTATCAGCAACTGGGTCTGTGGGTACCACGGAACAGAGGTAGAAGAGAATTTTGTTTTATTGTGTTTCGTGTAACTGAAACAAAAGGCACAAACATTACGTCGGAAAAAGTTGACGCCTACATGAAGGAATACGCGTTCCAGTCCAACACTTGATTTTTTATTTTTTGGGACTTTGGTAGCATACTACTACTAGACCCAGAACAAATTTCCAGTGATTGTATAACTAAAATTTGACATCACCTTCATATATTTATATCTAAGAAGGGACAAAGAGATACTTGGTTACATGTCCGTAGGATGCGCTGCAGGCTGTTGTTGGTGAAGGCTGTGGTTTACCGTTCGATGTGGCTTTTGTCTGCCACGTTTGTAACATAACATAACATCCCATTTACGGGCGGATAATTAACCGTTAACCTCAAACCCCGCGCTTCCACATTTTAATAACATTGGCTATATAATACAGCTGGATGAAAGATATTAAGATTAGGGAAATTTGACCAGTGTCAGTGTAAAAAGTGAAATATTACACCATCCATTGACCATTATAACTTTACATAGATTTAGAGTTAGCTCCCACTGCAGCATGCAGTGCTGTTACCGACATCCTCCAGGGTGCTTTTGGTGGCTCGGTGGTGTGGTGGTTAGCACTGAGGCCTCACAGCAAGAAGATCGTAGGTTTGAATCCCGGGGTGGACCTGCCCTCCTTCCTGTGTGGAGTTGTGTGTGTTTGTGTGTGCTGCCCACTGCTCCACATTAAGGATGGGTAAGAATGCAGAGAATTCATTTCTCTGCAGGGATCCATGATTCAATTCAATTTTATTTATATAGCGCCAAATCACAACAAAAGTTTATCTCATGACACTTTACAGGTAGAGCAGATCAAGATCAAACTCTGGAATTTGTAGAGACCAAACATTCCCTGCTCTCTCTTCTTTCTTTCTTAACCTGTTTGTGGCAGACCTCACCTTGTCCCATCATGTGCTCAACATGGCTGTAGGCTGGGTGTCAGCACGAGGGTCTCCTCCCCTTTATGCACGTTGTTGTTCTAGGACCCGTGCTGCCAAAGACTATAGCCTCTCCTCCATGGTTGGTAGAGATTCCTGCCCAGGTGCCGCACGGTGCGTTTGATCTATTCATCGCGTCCAGACTGCATCAGGTCCCGAACAGTATGCCGTTGAGTCACCACCGTGCTGGTGTAGTCCGGGAAGCTCAGGACCTTGCTGTCCTTGTGCCGCGTAGTGACGAACTGACTTAACACGTGTAAGCCATACGCATGTGCATTTTTAGTTCAACTTTGGTGGTTGGTACGTGTCTTGCATTTTATATCAAACCGTGCAGTGATGATCTGGGCGCTGACTGCCTTCCATTTCATGAGAATCTCAGTTGCGTCTCTGGAAGTCCTCTCTCTCTCTCTCTCTCTCTCTCTCTCTGTATGCGCCATCTTGCTGATCATAGCCAGAATCCTGTTTTGTTTCCCCTCTTGACTGTCTTGTCTGTACCTTCTTATTTCTGCACTTGTCTGGGTGTCTTCCTATATTGCTGTAATATTCCAGACTCTTATCTTAATGGTATGCTTGGGTGTATCAACTGTACCACTTCCTCTTGGCTTTCATTGTACAGCGTCACATGTGCCTTGGTTGGAGTTCCTTCCTGTCTCCAGTCAAAGTGCTGTAGATTTAATGTAATCATGGTCATCTACTAAGGCATGTGGCCCCCCCAGCTTTAAGGGCCCCGTTTGTCATCGTTTCTGCAGGTTGATCCAACAGAGGCTCTTGTGGCAACCACAACAGTCCTGGGGGCCAGTTGTCCCCGATAGATCACAGTTTGTACAATCCTGTACTTTGAGCGGCAAAATACCAACAAACTAAGTAATGAGTGGAAGAAAGGGGAGTAAGGAAAACTAGAAACTAGGAAAAGTACATCTTCATTTGAATGTTATGTGGCTGTTGTATCATGATGTTTTCGTGATATATTGTAATGTATCTGTAATGATCGGAAATTCATTCCCGGAACGGTAATCCAGATGTCAGGTCATGATGTCAGGTCATGATGTCAGGTCATGATGTCAGGTCACGGGTTGCTCACACACGTGTGTTGGCAGGCTTCAATGAAATCCACGGAGAGCCAAGCTGTCTTGATAAAACTTTTCGCGGACTAATTTAGTTTACTTTGATGCTGACTGGATGGATGCACACCTGATGTTGAGGTGGGGTGATTACGAAGGAATAAGCAGGTTTGATCGGACGTTATTCCAGTCTTCCATTGACTTATTTTCCTAATGATTCACATTTCAGTGATTTAATCTACCTTGTTCATCCTTTTTCCTTTATAAGTCTTGATGGCTGATCATTTAAATAAGACATACATAACTTTTGATGGACATGTAGAAATCCATAAATACAGATATATTTATTTTATTATTGTGTCTGTGGTCTATATTTTGATAATGCTAAGTAATTCTACCATTGTGGGCCTCATCTGGATCCATAAAAACCTCCATGGTCCAATGTACATTTTCATTGGGGCGTTGTTAGTGAACTCTATCCTTCTGAGCACTGCCATCTATCCAAAACTTCTGATTGACTTTTTATCTGACAAACCGATCATTTCTTATCCTGCCTGTCTGTGTCAGTTTTTTATGTATTATTTTTGTGGCACTGCGGAAATCTTCCTGTTGGCAGCCATGGCTTACGACAGGTACGTATGTATATGTAAACCTCTGAAATATCCAACTATCATGACTAAAAGGACTCTGTGCGTTCTGCTGGTTTTGGCCTGGCTTCTAGCTGCGGTTGAGGTTTTGGTGGGAACTGCACTGAATGCTCAACAAAGGCTCTGTAATTTTACTCTGAAAGGAATTTTTTGCAACAATTCCATTTATAAACTTCACTGTTTAACGTCAAGAGCGCTCACTCTGTACGGTACAATCCTTTTCAGTTTTTTCATTGTACCTTTGGTCTTCATACTTTTTACCTATGTAAAGATTCTTTTAATCTCCTACCGAAGTAGAGAAGCCAGGAAGAAAGCTGCACAGACCTGTTTACCCCATCTGCTCGTTTTAATCAACTTTTCCTTCTTGGGTACATATAATATGGTTATAATCCGAGTGGAAAATCATCTATCAAAGACTGCACAGCTAATAATGACTTTACAATTGATTTTTTACCATCCTCTATTAAATCCAATCATATATGGACTAAAAATGAAAGAAATTTCAAAACACCTCAAGAGGTTGTTTTATGAACCAAAGATGGACCGAGGCATAAAGAAGTGACTCCTATGATGTAATGACCATAATTCATCATGCAGAGATCATGTTGATTTTTATCTTTATTTTTTGGCCCTGTGATAACTGTGATAAATGAGTTAATTTTTATTCAAACACTTCATTGTTCATAGTTCTTTATTTGGATGAATATGCAGGTGATGGTGTTGAGCAGGTTATTTGGTGTGTGTTTCTGATTGGGACTCATCTCTTCTATATAATTTATTCTTCCCACCTGTGGCTCCTTTGTCACACCAAAGGCCATTTGGAGCAGAGGGAATCTCATTTCGAATCTCCTCTCGAATGGTCTCTTCCTGTTTTCCTTACACGTTAAGGTTGTTTGGGGGACTCCAAGAGCTTTGGGCTGGGTCTGGAACCTTTTGTGGACATGTAAAGCACATGAAGTGATATTGGGCTAGACAAAAATTTGACTTAGGACAATATATCTTTCTCCACACGTCTCATAGATGCGTGATAATGAAAGACAGTGACCCTAAACACACGTAACTCAACAACAGAATGATTGACGGCATGTCACAAACTATGACACTTGTAAAACTCTTGGTACTGGAATTTTCTGTTTGGTATAACAGGTGATAGAAAATTCTACACACAATCAACAGAACTTAAATATATGGAACGTAATTGTGATAAATTACTCAAAAATATGTTTGAATATTTTTACGGTCCATTTCTAACTGGTGTCTTAAAATCCTCTAAGTGAGGGATCAGCAATTGTGGCTGCTTGTTGGTGAGAGGGAGCTGAAATGTTTTGGTTTGGTCAGACAAGATACTCAGGTGAAATGATGAGTGGGTCTAAGTGCAGGATTTTCAGACCGATGGGCCCTCAGACCAAAATCACAGCACCGTTGTGGCATAACTTCACCAAAAATAATGCACGAGTGACTCCTTAAATATGGTCCGGTCTCCTCAGGAGTCGTAGTGACTTGCTCTCTTTTGTTTGTTTTGATTGTCAAATTAGCTTCATGTAGCAAACAGCATTAAACCATTGACAGCATGAAACAGGGTTGATGAAGAGGGAAACATCCTCCCAGTGAATACTGGATTGGAGTGTGTTCTGACTGGTGTACGAGTGATGACAGAGGCAGGCATCTAGACCACAAATTTAATATTTACTCTCTAATAAATACTTCTCCAGACACATGGGACTGGATTAGGAAACAGGACAATGAAAGGCATGAGAGGCTACAGCTTAGAGACAGGCACTTTTATTCTCTTATTTCTTCTATTTACACACAATGATTTTGTTGGACGCTTTGTCCTCCATCACCGTAATAGACGCATCCGGCATGTTGTAGGCACTGATGTCAGACAGGTTTGAAAGTTATGTGTGACATTTGTTATGTGGTACATTTGTTATTCAATTCAATTCAATTTTGTTTACATAACGCCAAATCACAACAAAAGTTATCTCATGGAACTTTAGAGGTAGAGCAGATCAAGATCAAACTCTTGAATAGGTAGAGACCAACATTCACCATGAGCAAGAAAAACTCCCCTTTTAAAGGGAAGAAACTTTGAACAGAACCTGGACTAGGAGGGAACAGAACCTGGTCTAGGAGGGCAGCCATCTGCCTTGACCGGTTGGTTATGTGTTACATTTGTTAAGTGTTACATTTGTCTCTAGGACAGCAATTTTTACTGTTTTGCTTTTTATGTGCTATTTAAATGTGCCACCCTTCCCTGACCTGTGCCCCAGCCTGGCCCAGACCCGCCCCTACTTGTGTTGATGGCCTCCAGCGACTATTATATTGATTCTTATGAATCCAGATAAGGCCCACAATGGTAGAATTAGATATACGATGAGTGATGAGTAGATGAATGACAGCTATGTAGACTGAACAGATGAGTAGAATGAGCTGATGAACAGGAAGTTGCCCAAATATGGAACCGGCTTGCCTGCTTGAGAAATAGGGAAGAACACACAAGGAAAAGGACCAAAGGCACGGCCGCGGCTTGTCTGCCTGAGTTTGACTTTTTTCACAGAAAGGAGGGACACATTCACTCCAACACTGATCCTGGGAAAACTCCAGTTTGTGTTGCCTTCCGAATCCTGTGGTCAAGACTGTCATTCTGTCCTTGGATTTGACAATACGGGAACCCTTTGGAAAACCACCTGATTGGTTAATTGGAGACAAGCCTCACACACGTCTGCTGGTCGGTCACTGGGCCAGGGTTGCTCGTGCAACCTCTACTAATTCCTCATTGTGTGTTGAGCACGTTACAAATGGGAGTGTGATGCTGCACATGTCACTCCAGACACATCATGTTTTCAGTTGCCATTCCGCAATTTCCATATTTTTGAGTAATGTATTAACACCGATGAGGTCATTGGAATGCTCACCATCAGTAATGTAATGTAACCTTCATCACTCTACTGGTTAACTGGTGTAAAACTCCAACGATCAGCATCACCATTTCAAATTTAAACGATAGTTACACTGTGTTCCATTAGTGCACCATGACAAACTCTGACTAGCAGGTAGCATCAGTCAGCCGGTGGGCTCACATGTAGGCAACATGGAACGTTTGGGGAAATGACAACGTGGTGGAAAGCAGCGGCTCGGGAGATTTTTTACAAAGCTATGTACAAAGAACACCCATCAGACAGAACATGTTATTACATGAAGCATGTGAATAATAAATCTGGGAATGCTGACCGTTAACTTCCTCGTCATGGTATCTTGTACAGAATGGGACCTGCCTCATGTTCCACTGGCATTGATGACTGTGAAGGCTAAGTGAGGGGAGTCTAAAGGAGACCGTCTATCACCTGCCACAGTGTCCTCAGTCAGTGTGAACTGTAGGCAGCACTTGGTTGTTTATTGGACCACATGTGACCGCACAATAAGCAGCAAGGTGGCGCAGTAAGACCTCCAGGATTTGACCCTTTGGACCATTCTGCGTGAGTCTGGGTTTCCTCTGGGTACGTACTTGAATTGGCATACTTAAATTGCCCATAGGTGTGAATGGGAGTGTAATTGAGTTGTCTGTCTACGCGTGTGTAGACATTGGATTTGGCAATGAATCCATTACATCACCAAACCATCGCAGGCTTACCAACTTGACACCAACTTAGACATCGGGGGCTGGGTCTCTGAAGGTCTGAAATATGTCCTCACCCCGAGTGAAGTCTTTCATTGGTAACGTGGTCAATAGACCCTCTTTGGCTGTCATGTCTGTGAACACCATCTTCATGAAAAGCAACAATTGTGCTGTGTGGCTTCTGTCCGTGGACTCATCCAGCTGTAGTGAGAAACCTTGGCAGGCTGCTGCATCAAATCATCAGCCATCACTTCACAGCGTCGCGTAACTGAGCTGACAGCTGAAACTATTTCAAGTTTGTTTTTAAAGCCCAGAAACTACAAGTCTGCTGCCTCAACAAAGGCCATTTGTCCATCTTGGAGGGGACTTATGTTGAATGATGGTAGGACTCACTCAGAATGATGCCTCGGTGGCTGTCTTTGCTTGTGAAGTTGGCTTCAGAAAGTGACTGCTGTCCTCTTAACTGTCCTCTTAACTGTCCTATTACTGTCCTATTACTGTCCTATTAACTGTCCTATTGACTGTCCTATTAACTGTCCTATTGACTGTCCTATTAACTGCGATTTCAGGTCCCTCACCTGTCCCTCACTGTGAAAAAGGTGGCACAGTGGCGCGGTTGTGGGTTTGAATCCCAGGGTGGACCTCCCCTCCTCTCTGTGTCTAGTTTCCATGTTCTCCTCCTGGTCCTCCTGTTTCCTCCACCCACTAAAACATTAGGTACATTAGGTTAATCACTCCTGACCAAGGACCAGGAGGTGTGTGTGTGTGTTTGCATGTGTTGGGTGCCCACTGCTCCTTATTGAGGATGGGTAAAAGTGCAGAGAATTAATTTCCCCAAGGAGATCAATAAGGTACCCTTCTTCTTCTTCTGGTCAAATCTTGGACGTTTGCAGGGAAAGACTTTCTTCTCCTTCTTCTTTCTTTTTCTCAACTCAGGAAGTCGCTGTGATCGTTTTTATGAACGGTTTGATAGTGCCTCTCCACGGTTCTTTTTTTGGGAGTAGCGATGCTAGCTTGACAGATCAGGCAAATGCACTTTGAACGGGATATGGTGAAAAAAAGTCTTCCTCCCATTCCTTATGGAAGTGGTACATTTCCAGTCTCTTCCTTGACCCCGCACTCTCTTTTTTCTCTTCACGTTCCATAAGAATTTAGGCTAGGTTGAGAGGTTTGCTACTAGACAACTAGTTTTCCATTTGCGCACTCTGCATTTTGGGTTTGACAGACTGGCCTCTCTTTATGTCAGTCAAGTCACACCAGCATCAAGAGGCAGATGCCATAGGCAGGATGGGAAAACTGATATCAAATGCATTTTTTATGGCACGCAATCGACCAGCATGACCTTTGCGAACGACCTGAGCCCCAAATTGCTCCCAACAAATAAGTGGGCCGTGTGTGGTTCCTCGGCTTCCTCACTACCTTTTGGCAAAATAAAGTGCATTCTTCCAATATTTAAAGGGAGATACTTCATGTCAAGTCTTTTTTACCAAAGCGGTGCCTACTTATACAAAATAAAGAGGCCATGAGCCACACCTTTTACATGCACATAACGGAAGTCAGACCCGCAAACAGCTACAGGTTGAGGCCACCAGAGTTTGAAGTTGGTCACATGTTGTTTTTACTGAGTAGATCCTCGCTTGTGTTGTTGTAATTCTCATATGTACGTCACTTTGGATAAAAGTGTCTGCTAAGTACGACTTGTAATTGTAATGTTGGCAACGTGGTGGAGTGGAGTTTAATGACATCATGGACGGCGAACCAATGTGATAAAAAACATTACGAAGACTTGAACAGCCCACTTTGTGAATGCTGGCGGTGAGCATTTCAACATTTGGTAACCGAAGTAATAATAATGACTTAATGTGTGCACTTTGCTCTGTTTTTCATTTATTCAAATTTTGCTTTAAAAACAAACCTTATGGATGATGAATTAAATGTAACATATATAACTCTTGATGGACATGTAGAAGTCCACAGATACAGATTTCTTTATTTTCTGATCATGTTTACAGCTTATATCTTCATCATTTGTAGTAATTCCACTATTGTGGGTCTAATCTGGTTTTACAAAAACCTCCATGAGCCGATGTACATTTTTATTGCTGCTTTGTTAGTGAACTCTGCTCTTTACAGCACTGCTGTCTACCCAAAGCTTTTGATCGACTTTTTATCTGACAAACAGATCATATCTCATCCAGCCTGTCTATGTCAGTTCTTCATGTATTACACTTTAGGTGGTTCTGAATTCCTGCTGTTGGCCGTCATGTCTTATGACAGGTACGTGTCTATATGTAAACCTCTGAAATATCCAACTATCATGACTAAAAGAACCGTCTGTATTTTAGTGGTCTCTGCTTGGCTTTTTCCTGCTTCTCAGGTTGCAGTAATAGTTGCACTGAATCGAATTTCAAAACTATGCAACTTTATGTTGAAAGGAATTTTTTGTAACAATTCGCTTTATAAACTTCAGTGCGTGACCCCCAGAGCACTGCTTTTATACGGCGTGGTTGCTTTTCTAAATGTTGCACTTTTCCCGATGTTGTTTGTACTTTTTACATACACAAGAATTCTTATAATATCCTATCGAAGCGGTAAAGAAGTCAGGAAGAAAGCTGCACAGACCTGTTTACCCCATTTGTTGGTTTTAATCAACTATTCATTTCTGTGTGTGTATGACATCATTGCAGTTAGACTAGAATCCAGCTTACCAAAGACTGTCCATTTAATAATGACTTTACAAGTCATTTTGTATCATCCTCTCTTTAATCCGATCATATATGGACTAAAAATGAAGGAAATTTCCAAACACCTCAAGAAGTTGTTCTATGAAGCCACAAAGCATTAATGTATGAACTCCAACAAACAGTTTAAATAGTCATGTGTGGATGAAATGTTGGACCTTAAAGGTATTTAATGTAATACACAATGAAGAGGACGATCAGGGTTCAGAACAAAACGACTGATGTGATTGCTGCAGTTATTTGAA
>OMNV01029447.1:0-12859 GCA_900303265.1 Brotula barbata
GTGTATGTGTACGTGTGTCTCCTCTTGAGCCACTGTGTGATTGTCCTCTGTGTGTGTGTGTGTGTGTGTGAGTGCGTGTGTGTGTGTGTGTGTGGTGTGTGTGTGCGTGTGTATGTGTGTGTGTGTGTGTGTGTGTGTGCGTGTGTGCGTGTGTGTGTGTGTAGCACAGGCCTCCAGCGTCCGGTTCTGGAAGTGGAGATATGGCCCCTGATTGGTGCTCATTAGTGTGCAGCCTTTTAAAGGATTTCATTTTATTGATAAGTAGTGTGTGTGTGTGTGTGTGTGTGTGTGTGTGTACACATGCCTGGATGTTTTAGGATGTTTTTTTCCCATTAAAGATGGAAATACATAAGTTCAAGCAGTTAAAATTGAGTTCATTAAAGCAGCCGAAAACTTTTAGAATGTCATGAAGGATCAGTGTAGAAACGGCTGATTGTTGTTTAAATGAACACATTAATTCCCCAAAGCTTTCATCTGATGGGGTAAAGAACCCTTCTTCAGCATTTAGAGTGAATTTATGAACATTATTAAAGAAAAAAATTGTAAATATCCTCAAACGAGACAGTCAGTGTTTGTTGCTGTTTCCTGAGTTTATTTCAGATTCGATTCAAGTCTCCGTATTAATCAATTCATTCATTTTTCATTTTTCACCCAGACTCCTCCCAGAGGTTCCTCCCTCTCTCCCTGGACACAGCCCTCCCTCTGGCAGTTCCTACGACCTTCCCAGGCCGGATGATGAGTATTCTGGGTCTGACCCGTGGTCTGCACCCCGTTGGATGTGTTTGGAATCCTTATCCAGGACATCCAGGAGTCTGGAGGACAACTGTCCTACTCCGAGCTCCTCACCCTCCATGATGTCATCATCTTCACCAGCACAGGACCTCAGGTGAGAGTTGGACCGGAGCTCGCTCAGTTGAAAGTTTTTTCCCACCCATCAATCTTCATCACTTCAGTGTAGAGTACAGTTACCTCAAAGTAAGCCAAAGAGTAAATGCTGCCTAGATATTTTCCACCTCTAAATGTCCACTCAGCAAATAAAAACAATACTTCATCATTCTTCAGTGTATCTGAGTGTAATGAGACGGTGGGAAGTGGAATCCCTCACGTCCAGGTCTGGCTCTCAGAAAATGATGGTCCTCAATTCGTGATAACCCTACAGTCTAGACACACACACATTAACACACATTTGTACAGAACCATCTGTGTGAGATCTCACTGAGATATTTTTAACTGTGAATGATGGTTTTGGTGCTTCGTCCGTTCCTGCACGGCTATCTAACGCACCAGGCTTAGTCAGGGAGAGGGTTCATCAAGGGGGGAGAAGGAGAGGCGGGGGTAGAGGAGAGGCGTCTATATGGACGAGTCAGAGAGAGAAAGAGAGAGAGAGAGAGGAAACAGTTGACAGATGAGTGAGAAAGCAGACAAACGGCAGCAGATGAGGAGCTGTAAATGCAGGAATTAAAGAGGGAGAGAGAGGAAGATGGGTGATAAAAATTGTGGATAAATGGAAGAGCGAGAGACAAGGTGGAGAGACAGATTAGTACAGATTGATAGTGATGAGAGAGACGGCTTGAAATCCCTCCAATACTGACGTCTACTCAAGACAGAGAGAGAGAGAGAGAGAGAGAGGCTGCCTGTCCTCCTGACCCACCGGTCGGCTCCTGAAAATTGGCCTTGACACCAGGAGGGACACGAACGCGATTAAAGCTCAACGTGGGGCCGAAGGAAAACATCAATCTGAAACCTCTCCTTCCTTTCCACCCTAATGAAGTCCAGCACGTTTCAGAGTCTGTTTCAGCGCGTTGGTATAGCAGAGAAACCTAATGAGGTCAAATGTCCCGTGAAGTACACGCGCGTAAACGTGTCCCACAATGCGGCCTGATTGAGAATGACTCGCGCCATGAAATTGTTCCCATCCCCCGGATCAAACCCGTTATTAAGCCACGTGCGGCTCGTCGGGCTGAATGTTGATTTGCGGAGGCGTGAAACGGTCGTTTCACCGGCTCCATCATCTGAAATGATTTGGTTCCGTGACCAATTTGCCCTTTTGACACAGAAGGCGCAAATGAAATCCTGGTCATGAATACAGATCAGCCCGAAGTCGTACCTGTTACTTCACCGTCCGGAGTGTTCTGTTTGGATTGCGGTGAAGCCGCCGATTCTCCACCGGGCTGCGTTTCCGTCCACGTCGGTTTGTTCCTTGAAAATGTTGTAACGGGGTCCGGTGGGCCGCTCGGGACAGTCCGTTACCTTTTGGCGGCGATTCGGATCCGGTTCCAGGACTTTTGATGCACCGGTCGGACCAAACGCAGAATTTTCGCCATCGTCGAAAAACGGTTTCCCTCCGACGGCTCATAAACCGTTGATGGTGGCGATGTGGTTCTGTATGCCCCTCAGGTCCACCGTGAGGTTCACATCAGGCCATCCGGCTTTTTATATGGAGGAAATATCAAGTCAGATGGGGTGTTAAAGGAAAATGCTGTCATCAGTATGGATCGCTACCCACAGAGTGGTTTTATCGCCCTGCGGTGTCAGGGAAAATGCTAAGGTAACTGTCCGCGGTGTCATTGACAAACGGACGGTGTGAGGTATGAAGGCTGCGTGTTATTGGGAGAAAAGGGAGGAACGACAAGGAATGAAAGAGTGGACGGTTAGAGATAACACAAATGAAGACAAGTAGGGGCGGAGGGGACGGAGGTCGCAGGAGTCCAAAGTAAGCAGACACGGGGTTGGACAGAGGGGATGAAAGGAGACGACGTCGGGGCCGTTTGTGTCATTCACAACTTATCTGGGAAAACTCCAGCCAGACGGAGGAAAATCCCCCGCCGAGGATTGGACAAGGAGAGGAGGAGGAGACGGCGGGAATGCTGCAGATGGTCTGTTTCAGAGACGGACGTGAAACGGAGAGGACGGAGCGAGCCGTATGCTGCTTTTGGCTCGCCGCGTTTCTCCCGAAGCACAAAAAAAACGTACTCGAAGTTAAACACAAACTCCCGTTCGTTACTTTTCCCCGCACGCTGAAAAATGAAAGACGCTGGCGGGGAAACAACCAAAGAGTCAGCGGAGCCTCTCATCGTTTCCTCCCTGTGATGTCGCTGCATCATCGGTCGGTTTCTGGCTGACGGAGCGAAGCGGAGCGGAGGATCGGATGCTGAGACGTGGAGCCTGTCAGGTTTTACAGAGTCGGTCCAAGACGGCAGACGGATCCGATGTAAATGAAGAGATGGAGGTGGAACGAGGCTCTGATCACCGTCCAGTACACAAATCAGATTCAAGAAGATCGCACTGACTCTCCTCCACGTTTGTCTCCTGTTGTTGTATTTTATCAGCCAGCGCGAGTGACGTAAATATCGGAGGTCATGAATGCACGCGGCCTCGTTGATTGGCCTGCTGGCACGGGAGATAAAAGTGCCAGGTGGTTCCATCCATCCTGCTGTAGTGACATCATTCTGATAATAACACACAAGTCATCACGCTCATGAAGTAAGCAGCAACGTCAAAAAGGGAACGAAGACGGGGCCGTCTAATGGACACGAAGTGAGGATGACGATGATACATCAAGACAAATGAGACGAGCGCGTGAAAAGAACTTTCAGAAAATGAAATGAGAGAATTAGAACAGAACAGAATTCATAGAAAGATAAGAGGAGACGGAGTAAGTGGGGATTTTGCCGGTTTATCAGTATCTCCGCGTGATGATGTGAAGAGCGGAGCGAAACCACGAAGGACGGGAGGAAAACCAGGTTCAGGATCTGTTGAGCGTTCCAACCCAAGCTGAGATCCGTTCCTCTAAAGCCTCAGTTTGTTTTCCAACACCCACATCACGCAACACGTCCACACCTCCGTACTCAAGAGGTCCGTGTTCCCACTCAGGGAAAAATGTTCCTTTAATGGCAGCGCTGCACAAACTCAAGTGAAAGTACCGAACCGTCGGGTCAGAGGTCAGATCTCCGTTTCAACGGTGACCTGAATGCTCAAACCGCAGCAGACTGTAACAGAGCAGCCACGTCCAACTTACTTTTACCGTCTCTGAGAGTGCCGTACGTCGTCTTAATCCGATGAACGTGGCTGGACGGAGGGGAGGAGGACCGGAGACGTAGACGGAGAGGGTTCGATTTAAAGGAGTCGGTTCGGTTTTCTCATTCGGGAGCTCAGTTCTGTCAGGTGTGATGCCAGCAGTGGCGCTTTGGTACAGCGGGCTGCCAGGCTGTTGCGCCCAGGAGCGCGCACACACACACACACACACACACACACCATTAGTCTAAAAGACCTTCTGTTGGCTCGGATCCACCGATAGATGAGTGGAGTGCTTTCGCCGAACGTACAACTGTTTGCCTCCATTGTCAGTTTTATTATCCCACTAAGTTGTTTTTATGATTATTTTGTCCTTGAGCTGTTTGTTTCCGTAGTTTAAAGAGCTTTGTTCTGTTGGACTCAGACAGCCGGACGGCTTACAGCAGGACTAAACTATGTGCCGTCGAGCCAGAAGCTTTGGTACTTGAGCGTCTGTGCTGCTCGTACAGTATCGAGTATCAAGATCCACCGAGAAAAGATAAACGTGCCTAATTTTTGGTTTGGCAGACGACAGATGTTTGTGTGCAAATGGAAGTCATAATCTCATGTTTTGCACAGTTCGGTCAATCCTCTACATTCGTGTGGTTAAATCATGAGGACGTTACGTCATGGTTCTGAACGCCTTTGTGTTGGCTACACGCCAACGCCGCGTTGACGTCCTAAAGATGTCATCATACACACCGTGCCGTGCCGTACGCGTGCTCGTCAACATCCGGGTCTCGCTGAAAGCTCCAAACCAATTTACTGCCGAAGACTCGCTTTCCATACACGTCGACACGGACGAGCGCTGGCTTAGGCTCCTCGCTCCGCTGGCCTAATTTCATGCTAATCTTGATTGCTAGCAAACACTGCCAATGTTTTTATAATTCAAAAACTGTGTACGGTGACTGAACGCCAGATAAGAATCACTAACGGAGTAAATTGTCCAGCTCTGGTTTTCGCTCGTGTTCGGCCGTCCATCGGCGCCGCTCCTGGTTTGACTCACGGCTGCTTTTGAGTCACTAAACATACTTTACGTCACCGTCCATTATTTCTGATCAAAGACTGAACACCGACCACGTGTGGACAGGAATTAGGAGGTGAGGTAAATAGAGTCCTCGTTATGAGGACGGATCGCGGTGTCGGTGTTCTAAGGCTAACGTTGGTACATCGCCAAACGTCGATTTTATAGTCCTGTCTGAGTGAAGTCCAAAAACCAAACACACACCGAGTGAAGTGAAGCAGTTTGAGTAGCATCTGGTGATACTCATGAGGCTCTGTGTGTGTGTGTGTGTGTGTGTGTGTGTTTTACAGTGAAGACTTCATGCTCAGTGTTTGTCCTGTTTTATATCACGGTCTGAAAAGTCACGGCGTGTCCCAGTCCAACCTCGTGTCCACACCGTGGCCTGAATGTTTATTAATGGGTACTTGATGTCCTAAAAAAGTCTAAAAAACATAAAATTGAAAGAATTAGAAGGAAAAACAACCCATAAAAAAACGCTGACATTTCTTTGACATTTAAAGTGTAAAATAATCCAGATATGATGTCATGAAAGGGCAGATTCATGACTCGTGATTTCCTGTTATCATCTTTCTTTGTTCCTTTCGGCTGATATTAAATCTTGATGTTGATGATCTGACAACGATCGAGATTCAACGTATACTTTCCCTTTCCAGCAATAATATTTGTAAAAATACAATGACATTTATTCATCTTCTCTTATCTTCTGCTCTTCTCTTGTCTCGTCTTGTCTCATCTTTTCTTGTCTCGTCTTGTCTCGTCTCGTCTTGGCTTGTCTCGTCTTGGCTTGTCTCGTCTTGTCTTGTCTTGTTTCATCTTTTCTTGTCTTGTCTTGGCTTGTCTCGTCTTGGCTTGTCTTGTCTCGTCTCATCTTTATTCTGCCTTTAATGCTCACCTCTACGTGTCTTCCCGTCCTGTAGTTTAGTCTCGGTGTCTGGGACGTGCGTCCGGTCACTTCCTCCTCCTTTCTGCCGTGCGTCTCCGTCGGCCTTCGTCTCCGTCGGCCTTCGTCTCCGCCGGCCTGCGTCTCCGTCGGCCTGCGTCTCCGTCGGTTCCCTGTTTCTGCTCTGAGCTGTGCTCTCTTGTACAGCTGAGTGATTACGTGAGCCGTCTTGGAGCGATTTGAAACCCGAATGTGAGAAAGCGAAGACGAATGTTGTAATGTGGATAACAGCCGGTCTGCGTGTGTGCGTGTGCGTGTGCGTGTGTGTGTGTGTGTGTGCCTGTAAAGATGAATCGTGCTCTGCCGTGCTCTTAATCTGTTTCACAAAGACGTCTGGCTGTCACAGCAGGTGTGACGTTTAATCACGGCTCTCTAACCACTTGATATGATACTGTCATTATTATTCAGTTTAGAAATATTGGGAGCCTCCAGTTATTTTACGCCAGGAGACTTGATGAAGCACTTATTTAAAAAAGAAAAAAAAAAACTGCTTATAAATATCTCCAATGTTCTGGTTTTAAGAGTTTCATTTGCAGGCACGAAAGAGAAGTTTTTATTTCCTTTGAAATATTTATTCCCTCCGTGTGTCCGTAAAACATTTGTAGACCATGACTCAGAGCTTTGCTGTACTCGCTGCGTGTGTGTGCGTGTGTGCGTGTGTGCGTGTGTCCACAAAAGTTTACTGGCAATACCTTTCCAAAAGTACATATAAAAAAAATATACCACTATAAAAATGTTGTGTTTTATAGTCTTGTTGATGAGTATTTCAAACAAATCAAAAACCTTATTTATCTGGAATAGAAATTATGGACAAAATCCACAGTTTATGTAAATACACAGTACAAATTATGACACAGGCACTTTTGTTTTGCGCTTATTTTTTGGTGGTATTTATTTGCTCTCATCGTCTCTCTCTCTCTCTCTCTCTCTCTCTCTCTCTCTCTCTCTCTCTCTCTCTCTCTCTCTCTCTCTCTTGAGATGAGATTGTCTCAGGACTCAAGTGTTGTACTTACCTCTCTTACCTCTCTGTATTTCTTTCTTGCCCTCCAGAGGCACTTTGAAGTCAAACAGAGTGAATCTCTCTCTCTCCCTCTGTCCTCACCAGGTAGGGTTTTAGGTTTTTCTCCCTGGTCTTCCTGGAGACCTCTGGGTCGGGAACTTGTGGTTCTGCGGGGCTGTGAGGCTCTTTGATGTCAGATTGTCTCGATTTGCCTGTTTTGACTCGTGAATTGACTCGGGATTTAAATTGACTCGAGACTCACTTATGGCCAAAACGATGATTGTTTCCACCTCCACAGTTGACAGGAAGTTGTTCAATGAGTCGAATCAAGTTGAACTACATCTGTCAGTGATGTGATCTTACATGAAGGCGTTGTTGTTCCGTGAATGCTGACTGTACTTCACTGTTCATCTGATATGCGAGTGAGTTGGAGAGTGAATCCACAGACGGATGAATCCGGATGAAGGATGGCGTTCGGTGGTTGCCTGGGATCGGAGAGCCGCTTTCATAGGAATATACGACCGTGTTCGGCGGTCCCAGCTTGTTTTTGGGTGCAGCGCCGTTTGAGCCTTGGCCAGCGTTTCCTCGTGAGATTTATTTGATATTTCTGGGGTTTCTGTGCTGCTGTCAAAGGAGCGCAACATGTTTTAGTCATTTTTCATGAGACCCCGCAGCCAGAACCCCGGACTCGTACTTGGCCCGGCTGCAGGAAATGCTACAGATACAAAACAGGGAAGTGTTGGTTTGGGTCAGGAGGAGAGAAGAGCAGATTACAGAGCAGAGGGACAAAAGGAACAAACGGCTTCTTTCAATCTACAGCCATCATTTTAAAACTCTTATGTTTTATGTTTAAAAGTCTAATCGGCACTCTGCAGTTTAAATGTTACGAAGTCTACCTGTAGTAAAGATAGAAGATATAAAAGTCCTTTGAAAGACAGTAAAACACACTCTGGCAAGTGATTCTGTTGGTAAGACAACAAATCTTTCAAAGAAATGCATCCATATAGTTGGATTTTTTTAAAGAAACGGGGAAAGAACGCAGAAGAATCAAACTGTTGTAATAACAGCTGGAACGTGAAGACAGGTCCAGATGTGGACCACGTGTGGCACCGTCATCCTCCACGGTGCCCAAAGTCTCCACTACCTGTTTCGGATTCAAACTGGCGTTGCATTCAGTGATAAAAAAAATGGATTTACTTTTCGCTATTTGTGACCTTTAAATGTTGAAATTCTCACATTCAGGGATCAAACAGGATTTAAAGACGGAAACTTCACGCCAGACCACCTGCACCGGCCAATACATTCCACTATTTATAGTGGAGGAAAACAGCATTTCATCACCCTGAAACCGACGTGCGGTGCAAAGGAGGCTGGGAAAACTTACAGCAGATACAAACCATAATCATGTCAGACTCACAGTATATGTTTGGGGCGTATTAGCCGGAGAAAACTCACGGAGAACGACGACCACTCTCGGATCTCTCCGCTGCCTCCCATCATCCTCGGGGCTTTGGACCAAAGTCTGCGCCGCTCTCCGGTTGCCTAGAAACAGCTGCTGACCGGTACAAACTGGGCTCTCCGGGTGATGTCATAGGGATGTCACATTGTGACACAACATGAATTTGTAAAATTGTTGTGATTGCAAAGCGTGCAGGGACTGTTTTCACTCAGTGTGCTGAGGCCGGACTGTACCAATGAATGAAGTGTATCAGGGGTTAGTTGGTTTGTTGTATCAGTTGATGGTACTGATGGACGTTGGATATTTGGGTTTGATCTGTGATCTTTAAACTCAAAAAGGAAAAACAACAAAGAAATCCATTTTGATGACAAATTTGACGACAAATTTGTGAATTTTTTTATGTCCAGTTTTAATTTTATTTTTATTTCATGGGAAAACGAAGAACAAACTGCAGCTTTTTCCCCCTTGACATGAGAGCCCGGTCCTCCTCTGGTCCTCCTCTGGTCCTCCTCTGGTCCTCCTCTGGTCCTCCTCTGGCTCCTCGTCCTGTGATCTCCCACCTTGAAGGGTTTGCGGAGACGGCGACCCCGTGGATCGGCGTGACGGCTGACAGCCTGTTTATCCTCCCGCTGTAAACTCGGTGTGAGCTTCAGGGTCGGAACTAAAACCCCCGCTGACTCGTTAACGACCTCCTGTGTTATCAATTCATCGCTACTCCTCACACCTGCACCTCCTCAAGGATAATATTTACCCTGTCTGTCATCATCACACAGCCTGTGTGTGTGTGTGTGTGTGTGAGTGTGTGTGTGTGTCAGATTTTATTGATGGCTTCCATTCTCTCCTCTCTCTGGTGTTTTATTAGAGGGGGATCGGACACGGCCTGTCTGTGTGAAACGGATCTTTCTCAGGAAAAGCGAGCTGGGCGTCGGACGGCCGTGCCGCAGCTCGAACTCCCCTCTCGCTCATAATATTTCAATTAAGGGCCGCTTAAATGCATGAGCATGTGTGCGTGGCTCTCCGGGCGACGCGCCGGCTCCCCGTTGGGCGGTACGTCTGAGATGTTTTCGCTCCTCTCGGTGTGAAATTGCAAATATCCACTCGAGAACCGAGATGTGATGGCTGGGATTTAGCAGAAAAGTTTAGTCCTTTATTCCCCTGAGATTCGAAAGCGAGCGGAGCGGGCCGGCGTTTTCTCTGTCTGTTTTCTAAGTTTGACTCGCCTGGGGAACGGTTTGAAAATGAGAAACACAACAACTGGATGATGATTTCTTATTTTTTTTTATCGGTGAGATCTGCACAGCGGGCTCTGGGACGCAGACACATTTCCATCTGTTTGATCCCTCAATTTCTGACAAGAAAACACCTTCTTTTCTCACAGTCTGTTTCTCTGCACTTTTTTTTTTTTTTTCACATTTTGATGTGGAAATCAAATCACACAGGTTTATGTGTTTATATATATATATATATGTACGTTGAACTGTGGATGTTTTCCAGGCGGAGGTTGGACGTTTCTGCACCCGCCGCGAGTTTCTATAAACTTTATGTTGAACTTTATTCAGGGTTACTGCAGAGCCTTAAAAAGCTGGTGTCAAAATAAGGCCTTACTTAGTATGAGAAAGTCTTAAATCACAGCTGACACAGAAAATAACATTTACACTTGCTAACACCTTCCCTAACATTTAAAATTTGTTCTCAGCGACATTAAAAAGGTCTAAAAAGTCTTGAATTGAACATGGATCCTTACAGGTCTTTGTCTCCTTTACGAGGAGGACATGAGGTCTTCTTTGGTAGTGAAAAGTCTTGAATCCATCTTCCAAAAGTCTTGAAAATGCGGATGATGCTCTAAATAACGTTTTGATTTATGTGACCCTAAAGCCCAAACTCCTTTTTATAAACCTACAGGTGTGATTTCCAGCTGTTGCGCCACCTGCAGGACGTTCGTTCTGTGATAGATACAAAAATCCACTTCATGATGATCGAACAGAATCCGTTCTTAGTCCGCAGCACAAACTTCCCACACCAATAAACGGACATTATCTATGTCAAACTTAGTCAAATTCTAGTATTCAAATTTATTGTGCAGCTCTGTGAAGACATAATCTTCATCTTGACTCATAGTGGATCAGCTGGTGTTGAAATTTAAATGTAGATGTTTTCAGTGACTAAAAATAATAACGTACAGTAAAAAAATAAAAATAAAAACAGACATATAACAAAATGTAAATATAATATAAATTAAATGAATAAATCTACACACAGATATTAATTTATATGATAAAAAAAACAAATTTTGCCTGTTAATTGTTTGTTTTTTGTTGTGATTATCTCGTCCGTATGGAGCCTCTAAACTTGTCGTATTGTCTTCGAATCGTCCTGTTTCACGTCTTATTTGTAAACGTCTTTACTGTGACATCGTCTAATCTGAGCAGACGTTTCATTCCGCCTTAAATTAATCTATTGATCTTGGCTAAATTGCGCCCGATGATTGCTACTTATGGAGACTGTTTATCATGTTTCAGTCAGATTAATGTGAACCAAAGTGCTGAGCTGGACGGAAAAAAGATCCTGGATCCTCATTTAAATCTGTTCCAAATGTAATCAGGTAACACAGATCTAATAACTTCCATCCTTCCATTTTCATATAAACCACTTCAAGACAAAGATGGACCTCAACCGTGTATCCAGATATCTATAACCGACCGGAGAAACGATGAAAGCCGGCTTCATCCCTGCGTGAAAGGGTTAACTCTTGTTGTTCCCGAGTGTTGCAATGTTCGGCGCTTAAAACCGGTGACTCACACGGATTACAAGAAAAAAAAAAAAAATGGACTTTGTTAGTTGGATTTGCAACCTTTTGCTGACATTCTCACTTTCTTGAAAAGTGGAAGCGTTTCACACTTCAGCAGACATTAATGAATCATACACACAGTCCCAACGTCTGATTCTGTCGCCGTAGAATCCACACAGATTGGATCTCCGCATTAATTACTCAATATCGTCTGATCGGCACCATAGCTGAGAAACACAATCTGGCAGAACTAAGGACACACACACACAGACACACACACAGAGAGAGATGTACTCCGTGTTGAACAGATGCTTACGATCGAGCGTAAACCTCTGAAAAGTTTCCAGTAGTCGCCGATCTGAGTTGCTCAACGCGGAGGCGCACTTGAACGCCGTTCCCTCCGTCGGCGCTTCGGTCCCGTCGTGCTCAAACGGCTCTCTCCGGATCGTTCCGCAGCCTTTTCTATTGAATTAAGGTCTGGACTCAGCCTGACTTGGCGTTCCAAAACCACAAATTTTCTTCTCTTAAAATCGTCGCTCTGCTGCTGATTCAGTTCAGTGTCATCGTCCAGATTCTAACCAGCTTCAGATGTCGGGCTACTAGGAATTTATTGACATAATTTTGAATTAATTTGTCATTGTAAGCCCTCCAGGCCCCGAGGCCCCTCCCCGTTTCACTTCCAGTATTGTCACAACCATTTTCTCGGACACTTTTGGGTTTTTGCATACTTGAGATTTGCTGTTTTTTTTTGGTTTTTTGTGTGGTTTTTTTCTGTGTTTTGTGGGCGGGGCCTTGGCTTCTCCGTGGTACTATCCACTGTTCTTTTAACATTTGTCCAACCCCGATGAAATTCTTTCACGATGTTTTTGCGATGTTATCTGATGAGAAAGAGATTTGTGTTTCCAGGTCTGGACCTGGCCTCGGACGGGGCGATCCACAAGTCTGCAGCAACACAGAAGCAGACGGGAGGACGGTGGTTTGACCCGAACCCCAGGAATCCATTGAGACCTACATGGAAGAAGTCGTTCCTGTTGCCACCTGGTGGACAATGAAGGGATCAGGTTTTTTTTCAGTCAATTTTCATACATTCAGAGTTTTTTATAGGAGCATGAAATTAACATAAAAGAAGAAAAACACCAGAAAAAAGAAATATACAAATTGATATTAGCCTAAAACAAAATATTCACATTTAACATTTCTATTCCATTTTGTTTCTATTGTCTTTATTTCTTCTTTTTTTTTATCCACCTGACCAGAAGAAGTCGTACTTTAGCGAGAAAGTTTCCTGGTCAAAGAGCGACTCTTTTGTGCCACCCAGTGGACAACAGAGGAATTGACCGATATCGGCGATCGGCAGACGCTGAGAATCGACTTCTAAACCTGAAAAACAGCAACTCGACTCCCCGAGATCCTTTTTCTTGTCTTTTTTTTTTTTGCGAATGTCACCTAAGGACACATCACTTTACAACCCAGCCGGCCCAACTTATTTTTAAATTGCGGAAGCTTGCATATTTAGCAAAAATAGCAGGAATCTTGAGCAATTTGAGCTCACACCATTCTTGTCGTTAGTAGGATTGGTTTTCTCTCTGCTGCTG